>JAMPIV010009715.1:757500-1016578 GCA_024509875.1 Oreohelix idahoensis
ACAGTCATACGAGCCTCAGACTCCAGATGTCCGTCCCGCAGCAAAGTTTGTTCATTTGTTGTCGTTTCCGTAACTTCATTTCTTTTTGCATAGACAGGGGTGTCAGCCCTATGTTAAAACCCCCAACCTGGAGGACCAGGGTGTCTGCTTTAGTCTGACCCTGCCCACGCAAACCTGTCCAGCTTGGTAGAACCTTCCAGGAGTAAAACTCTCGCTGGCATAGCTCTGGGGGTAATCAGGGTACGCAAGCCGCCATACCTCGACAAGGTATTGACACCGGTGATGGCAGGTAACAAGTATATTTGGACATTATTTGATGCTGTCAGTACATTTCTTTTTGCATGTCGTCACCTTCCTTTAACACCGTGTTGTTGCAGGAAGGAGACTGCAGCATCCAATTATTGCATGCAGTCAACCAGTTGAAATGAGAACAGTGGGCCATCTGTTCGATACGGCCTTTAAAAAAAAACTCAGAGATGCAGTAAAAAAGGGATAGGGATAGGTTTAGATATCCTAAACTAAACTCAAACCTTAATCCTAACCCTAACGATGTTGACGTCTTACTAGGATGACATCGAAGAACACAGCCCACTATGCTTCATTTCAACTGAAATGAAGGACAGTGAACCATCTGTTCTATACGGCCTAAAAAAATAATTCAGAGATACAGTAAAAAGGAGTAAGGTTTAGGAAAGATGAAAAGAAAAAATGAAAGAAGAAACGGAATACAGGGGGGGGGAAGTAACAGTAATAAAGCAAGTAAAAATACAAAACCAGAAAGTGAAAAATATCAGTGCAATCTAAAGGGAAAAAAATAAAGAACGTGAAAAGGAAAATGAAAGCTTCACTTGATGGTAATAAAATTTACATTTGCTTGGCTACTCTATTTTACTCTGTTAGTTGGCATTGATTTAGTTTCAGCGGCTCTTTGCCCTATAAATTTAGAAACTTGTGCCATGTATGACAGGACTGAGTATTTTTTTCTCCTTTACAGTTTCTTCAGTGGCTAACAGTTAAATTTTTTAGTAACATTATTTTCCTTTTTTTGTTTCTCCATGGTAGGGAGCACACCTTCTTTAGCCATGGGTGTAGCCTGTGGAACTCTGATGATGATTGGAGCTTATCAGATAAAGCAGGATCCAAAAAACCTAGCTTTGTCCTTGGGTATGTTGAGTGTTTATGAGTCTTAGCTTTTATTGATGCATATGTAGTTGATTATGTTTTTTGAGCTATATCATTTCTCCATGTAAAAAAATAAATTTAGAAGTGTGTTCAAACCATTTGGGAGGTAACATTGACAAAAAACTAACGAATAATCAGTTTGTTTTTTCAAATAAAATAAAATAAGATGTTCAAAACAAATATAAAACCTGTCCCTCTGTGAGCTTCAGAAACATTCAGACCTTCACCTGCACGTATCATCACCTTTCAGTTCCCCAACAAGCATATGCCTTCAACAAATGTATGCCAAGTATTCCTGTCCCGTGCCATCAGCTCAAGGTCTTTCCATGTTTTCTTCATCCCCTTCACGTCTATCTCCAGTTCTCTTCTCCATGTGTTCTTTGGTCTCTCTACTTCTCTTATCATCTTCTACTCATCTCTTGTTCCACTGGCATTTGTCTGGTTCTTTTCAGTTCCATATTAGTAATCTTGTCATACCACTTCAATGTTTCTATTCTACGCAAGCACCCATTTATAAAACTGTAGCATTTTTGTTGTTGATTTTGTTGTTCTGTATGTTTCATGGCCATGCAATAGGACTGTCTTGACTTTGAGTTGAGGATACTATGTGATCATTCATTCATTAACCTTCTATTCCCTCTTTAGCATAGACCTTCTGTCAGTACACACCAAAGCTCTCCAGCTACCTAGTTATCACCATCATTTCCTTTGTGCTCCTTTCATAACATGGAGCCACCACTACAACTGTTCCTCGTGCAGGAAGCCTGCACCATTCAGGCACATGCTGCTATAGCAGTGGTTTCTGTGACAATTTGTTTGACATGATGAGTTTGTCAGCCGCCATGCACAACCTCATATTAGCTGCCTTGTAGGACATGCCTGGGGGTGCAATGGTCCTGTTCTTTCTTTGTCTCTTCAGAGACCCCACAGGGAACTAAACGGGACTGTCTAGTTATGTGTTTCTGTATAACTTCTGATTCGGGCAGATAGGGCTTGTGAACCTTGGTGGGTAGCTTATCTAAGAGAAGGAACTCTGAATTCAAACCACCGCTGCCTTGCGGGAATATCCATTTATGGAACAGGCTTCAAGAGTAAACCCCAAGGATAAATCTGGAGTCGGAGTCCCTAAGGCAGTCTAATGTTGATTCGACATTATTCTGGCAACTCCTGCGACGTGGCTGGTACCAAACTGTATCAGCTATTGCCGTTCTTTTGGACTTACCGGCTGCGTGGAGAGGGGGAACATGCTGCATGGGCAACAGCTTGATCTCCATATAACTGTGCCCAAGCTTGCGCCCTGGAGAGGACACTCCAGCTTCGCCCTATAGGTGTCGGCAAAACACGGGGAGGATGAAGCTGCCGATCGCACCAAGTGGTGAAACTATCTGCTGCGCCACCTCAGATTGAACGAAAAGAAACTCACATAACAAGCAGAAGAGAGGAGAAAACGTCGAAAGGAGCACCAGGAAAATAAGCAGCTTCTTCTTCTTCTTCCTCGTTCGTCCTGAAAAGGACGTTGGTTGCGTTGTGTCTGTTTACATCGGAGCTGCGATATCTGCGCCTTTCGGCCGACACATCCGACTTCAGCACAGCATTTTTTGGGACCGGGTTTGCCTTCACTCTTCGATCCCTACTCTCTCAGCCAGACTGCAGTGATGCAGCCTGTTTCCAGGACCACCACGTGGAGGTGGAGTAGGGTCTTGGTCAGCTCTGATTCGCTGACCCTGACGCAAGCAGTCAAGCTATGGGTCGCTGACTGCATTCCCTATTGCTGCATCTTTGGGTCCCAAATAAGCAGCTAAGGTTTGTCACCTCACGGGCACATTCCCATAGTCAGTAATGACTGAAGGGGCTATTATTATTATTATTATAACTTCTGAGCTTCAGCTTTAGTTTGGCTAACAGAAGAAGGTGATCTGACCCCACATCAGCTCTTCCTAGTACTTTTATTTATGTCATGTAATGAGGATCTGAACTAGTTTATGAATATACCATCAGTCTGATTTTTTTATCGTGTGGTCTGGTGATATCCATGTTGCTGTGTGTAGTCCTCTGTGTGGAAACAAGCTTTCTCCTATTGCAAGTTTAAGTTAAGCACAGAAGTTTATGAATATTTCTCCATTTTCATTCATTCGTCCCATCATGTTTTCTCATCTGTCAATGCCTCGATTGTCTGTTCATTTAGGTCATCCACCAGGATTGTAGTATCTTTATTTCTCCTTTTAGACTTGGTAATTTGAAGTCAAGTGTAAAATTCTTCTTTTACATATTCTTCTTTGTCGTTAGCAGGTGCTGAACATTGCTTGATATTTCCTTTTTTTGGTAGTCTTTAAATTTGTTGAAATTAGCCATGATCTCTTTGCTTCCTGTTCTATGAGCGCCACCTGTGCTTCTTTTGGCAATATTAGAGCTACACCTTAACCGTGGTGTGCACCTTCTGGTATGGCTGAGTTGAATTGCTTGCATTATTTCATTTGGCTGAGTTGATCGTGTTCCTTATTGAAGTTATTTGTGGTTTTAAGTTTCTACTGGAAGAAGTAGTTGGCCCCCATGCTCAGGTCTCCTTAGTCACCTCTTATGACATGTGTGATAGGATACAGTGTTCCTATTCTTTGCTCCCCGTTTAAGCCCTGGTGACATACAGACAGTTTTTACAAGATGACCAAGAGTAATAATAATCTTAGACCTGTGGAGGAAAGCTAAACAACAGCCAGTCCATGTGGGGATTAAGCCCTAAGAAAATTAAGACTGAAAAACTTAGTTTTATACTGTTTTTGGCTTAAGATAGAATATTTATTGTTTAAAATGGAGCCTCTTTAATAAACCTGGAAGTGTTCATCTATTTACAAAATGGCCTGTATATAATGGGCATTAATACATTATTTTTTTTTTAAATAATAAATCGTAATATGCAGTCATATACTATGGGGCGCTGAGCCTAACGGGGTTAAAGAGAAAAAAAGGAGATGTGGATTATACTGAAAAATAACCAGCGCCATCTGTTATTTTATGAAGGTATTGTTATTATAAGTGTACTATTAAATGGACCAGACTGTAACGTCAGTTTACCCTTGTTATGTTTCAGTCACATCAGCTGTCCTGACTGGTGTTATGGGTTACAGGTTTGCGAATTCTGGGAAATTCATGCCTGCAGGTTTAGTTGGAACTCTCAGGTAAATGATTATATGAAATTTATTTATTTGTTTCTAATATTTAATTGTGAGGTTATTACTTTTATTTGTATTGGTTGATTAATTCACCATCATCATCACACCAGTTTGAACCATGTAAGACAGAAATAACAGTGCTCTATCTAGTCTGGTTCTGAGCCCCTTTTTCATCTCTCCACATTCTCTTTCTCTTTGAAGTTCTTCTTCTTAATGTTAGACTATGTGTGTCCTTGACCTAACATTTCTTCTGTGCCTGTGTGGAATGAGTTGTGTGCTTATTTTTTTTGTTTTTCATCTCTATTTTTTTATCCATAGTATATGACCAGTCCAGTTCTATATTCTTTGTGTGATCTGAAACTTAAGTTCTCTCAGTGTTTTTCTGCTCTTTTTTTTTTTTCAGTATTCTTCTTGAAACTTTGCCTTCAGGCATTATGAGGACATTTGATTTTGTTGTACATTTTCATTTGTTGTTCACACAACAGAGCAGTGCGCAACCATTCTTATTTCCGGCAGGGATGTTTTTCATGTAATTATTTATTTCCATAACCTTCAGTGTTTGTTTCTGACCCTGCTAGTTGCTCTAACTATGAAACCTTTTTGCCAATCAGACGCTCAGTGTCATAAGAGATGATGTTAAAACCTGCATGGACTCACATACTGATTTAAAAAATGCATCACTGTTTATGTCAGTCACCTAATAAATGCAGTTCACCAAAGGTTTTTACATTGTGGTCATTATATGAACCACTGTGGAAACTCAGTGAAAAAAAAAATAACACAATAAAAAAACTGAAGTTAAATAAAAAAAAAGATTCAAATTGATAAACTAAAAAAGATTTTCTAAAGGAAACTTAAAAAAAAAATTAAAACCAGTGCATCAATGGAAAAGAAATAATTTTTGAAGCAGACAACGAAGGTAAGAACAATAACAAGCAATGGAGACAAGGCACTGTACTAAAGTAATGATTAAAAATCTAATGAAGAAACATTGGACCTCATCAAGAGTATCTGGTGCAGTTTGATGTACTGGGGATGAACTGTTTATATTTTAGATGTGTTCCTGAGACTCTTGCATAAACACAAGACATGCGAGCGGAACAAGTTTTTTTCCCCCCTATTCATGTACATGTCAAATAAGGGGTTGCATTTCACACCACCCTAGAAATCTACAAACACAGCTGACCCTGTAAGAATTAATTCTTGTATGTTCCATCCCCCCAAAACCCTGTCTTAGGCCATGAAGATGCAGAAACCTTCATCTAGTTTATGTTCTGTTAGGGAATGCTAAGCATTTTTGTATGCACTTCCGGTTGCATTAATACGAACACTTACCTTACAACAACAACACATATGAAAGGTCATTAGGAC
The DNA here is from genome assembly GCA_024509875.1 of Oreohelix idahoensis. NCBI lineage: Eukaryota > Metazoa > Mollusca > Gastropoda > Stylommatophora > Oreohelicidae > Oreohelix > Oreohelix idahoensis. The sequence goes on from JAMPIV010009715.1 coordinate 763,221, forward strand.
CTTATTAAATTCACTTACTGTTAGCAATGTCAGAGTGATTAGAGTGTATGCCTCTCACAGCATAGTTACTGAGTTTCTGGTTCAAAACCTGGGAGCATCATGCTCCAGTCTACCCAACTATAAATGGGTACGTGACTCTGCACTTGGGTTAGGGAAAGCAAAGCCAGGAAGGAATGGAACTAGTCACCCAACCTCATAAAACTGGACCCTAGTACAAGTGAAGTCTATAACACTTCACTCTCACACAGCAGTATCCCACTATGGCACTACCTTATAAAACTCTTCACATTTTGTCATTTCATATCAAAATAGTTGTATGAATAGCAGTTCAAATTGTATTTTGACAAATGACAAGAAAACATGAACATGGGAAATCATTCTATTTGTACAGTCAGATATATTCAGTAGGTGGTGAATTAGGTCATTGTTTATCCTTCAGCTTGCTCATGGTGGTAAGACTAGGCTACAAAGCACTGGCTAACTGATGTGACCTTGACCTGACGAAAGTTGTAACTGGAATATGACAGGGTGTATGCACTGGAACCTCAGAAAATTGTAGATACTTTATTAATGTATATATATATATTTTTTTTTGATTGTTTAAGTTGGACACATTGTCATTTGTATCTATTTTGGGTTTGTTTGAATAGCCAGATGCATTATTATTGTATTTATCTGTGGGTTGTTTAAGTAACCAGATACATTGTATTTTTCTGTGGATTTTCAGTTGTGAATCCCTTGTCACATGAGGCTGATCATAAATTTTTGTTTTTTTAAATTTAATATTTACTTGGTGTTTGGTCGTGTTCCACTGTCTCACGATCTTAGAATGTGTGTAACAGCCTGATGTCTGGTCATGTTCCACTGTCTCACCATCTTAGAATGCGTGTAACATCCTGGGCATAGTGTCACCAACTGGTCAGTTGCAGTCTACTAATAATTCACAGGGGTTGGTTTGGTAGATCTCTAGGTGAAAGAAGGTCAAGAAAAAAATAAGAAAGAAATAGGAAGCTAAGATTTTTTACTAGTCCTTTCTCGCTGGCATATAATAGCGAGGTATCTCCACAACATGCACGCCATCATTGCAGGGAGACAATGGAACTGGGTTGGCCATATCCTCAGAAGGGACACTAACACCAGAACTGTAATGCTATGGACCCCAGAAGGACGGCAAAAGAGAAGCAAAGCATGAACCAGAGTTGGGGCACAGCACGAAGGATAACCGCCGACCGAGCGAAATGGGGACAGTTCGTTGCTGCCCTACAAGATGCCACTAGGCATGATGGCCACTGACTGCTTTGTCAGTCAGGGGCTCAGGATCCAAGAAGAAAATCATCACGTGAAAGGTACTATTTCCACATTCTTTGAAAACCCATGATCTAGCTTGATAAAATTCACTTCATTCGTGAACAGCATATGTTGGAAATGTGATCATTGCTTTGAAGTGTTCAACATTCTATATAATTAATATCATTTTCTCCCTCATTTTTAATGTCCTGTAGTTTGAATTTTCTTCTACTCTGTTGTTGGAATTGCAGGAAGCAGAACATCCTGCAGAGATAACACGTCATGTATGGGCAGCACTTATTCCAGTTTCCAAATACTTTTAAACCTGAAAACAAACATTTTATCAAGGTAGTTCTTTATAGAGGGTTCAGTGTTCTAAAGTAGATCCCTACCGCTACCTGTGTTGCCAGCTGCTGCAATATATAATGTGTTGATAAAAAACAAATGCTCGCCGGTACTCTGATACTGAGTATACTTTTTTATTTTTATGAGTAAAAAAATTTGAGTGCATGCCTTTTGTTCAATCCTTATCTTGAATTGTTTAAATAGCTAGATACTTGATATGTATATATTTCTTTGAATTATTTATATGGTCTACACCTTTTAATTGACAAACTTTTTGGATTATTAAATAACCAGATAATATTTTGTTTAGTTATCTAGCAAGATACCTTTTTTTGCTGTATATTTGTATTATTTTATTATAAAAATATCCAGATGACATTTTGTTATTCTTGGAGGATTAATTACAAAGATGCTTTTTCATTATTTCTTTGGATGTACATTTAATCAGATTTTTGTCAAAGAATTATGCTATGAAAGATGTCATCATCATCACTGCCCTTCCTGAGGAGCATTGACCTTCAATACATTTAGGTCAGGCCTTCCTGTCCTGTGCCATCTGTTCAAGGTCTTTCTGTGTCTTCAGTCTCCATCTAAAGTATTTTTCAGTTTCCATCTACCTCTCTTCTAGTGTGCCATAAGGTCAGGAAGATTTGGGCCTAACACCATATTCCTAAATGCCTGATTGGAATGTAAATGGGATCCTTTACCTTTCTATCTCACTAGTACTTGTGGACTCCAGAACAAGGGCTAACCTTGTCAACAGGTTTCTTTAGTAAACATACATTTTGGTCTCTATATCTCCCATTATCTGGCTACAACCAGGTTTGGTCTAGTATCAATGTAAGAAATAAGTACTGAACCAGCCACAAATACATTTGTTTTAAACATACAGCAGATTTTGCTTATCAGTGACAACAAAAATATGATGAGCTGTAAAGAAAATGAACATACAGTGGACCCCCTTTTAATATTAATCTGTTCCAGTATTCTCACATTGTATCGTGAAATATAATATGAGCCCAATAATATACTGTTTTTCAGTAATACAAATACCTCAAAAGTTAACATTTTCACCAGTACTTTTGTTGGAGGTTCTTGAAGTAACTTAACCTTGATCTTCACACCTGCATATTCATCAGGCCAGTGGTTTCAGTGTCTGAGTTTTTTCTTACTGTTTTATTCACTTTCGTAAGCTGCGTACTCATCATCATACAGTGAATGTTATTTTATAATGGAGATCCATTGTAAAGTGATTTGATCATCTGCTGACCCAGTCGTAAAGGATGGGGACATAAAGAAAAACAATTGCATACTTTAGATGTGAGATTAGAGAAATTCATTACAATCGGTGAAGGCGAAGGATAAGAATAAAGTAGGACAAGGCGTGATCTGACAATCTGAGGGAAGTGGGTATAAATATATTATGAGTTGTATTCTAGAAGGATTGAAACGATAATAGGACAGAGGTATCTTGCAGTCAAATTCCAGATAGGTGAGGTAAAGTGATTATGATGGTGGTGAATCATTCTTAATCAGAATTTAACAGAAAATTTCAAGGTGTGTTTAGAAATTTAAAAAAAAAAAAACCTTTTTTTTCTCTTGAAAATTTTACCATTAGATACATATGAACAGAAGAAATTTGGGACCGAAGACGCAGCTAGAGAGTTGGATGCAGTCAACGACCCATAGCTTGACTGCTTGTGTCAGGGTCAGCGAACCAGAGCTGACCAAGACCCTACTTTACCTCCAAGTGGTGGTCCTGGAAACAGGCAGCACCACTGCAGTCTGGCTGACCGAGTAGGGATCGAAGTGGGAAGGCAAACCCGGTCCCAAAAAAATGTCGTGCTGAAGTCAGATGTGTCGGCCGAAAGGTGCAAATATCGCAGCTTTGCTGTAAACGGACACAACGCAACCAACGCCCTTTTCAGGACGAACGAGGAAGAACAGAAGAAATTTGATTGTTTGTTTTATTTTGTTTCAAGGGTAGTCATTCATTTTAGTTTGATGTCATGTCTCCTGTTCTTAGTTAATATTTAAAATTGTTCTTTGCATACATATAGTTCATGTCCTTGAATTTATTAGTGTAAAAATATCTATGAACTAATCTTTATAATGAGCATACAGGATAAATCAGTTTTTATAGCAATTTTTAAACTTTCCATTTTGATGGACTACCTGAATGTGTATTTACTGGAAATAAAATTCACATGTACTATTACTTGTGTGTTGTTAATCTCGAGCCATATGTATTGTACGGCACAAGATCATGAAATTCAATCTGTGTTACTGTGCTATACAGGCTTCTTGATTTTAATACTTCTAGGCCTCACTATTCAGCTCAGGAAGGTACACACTAGGATAGATCATAAATCTGCGAATTGTGAGAGATAAATGCCAAATTTATTTATTTTTAAACAAATATGCAGGCTGTTGATTTATGGAAAACAACAAAAGCATATGCCACAAAATACAAATGTTGCTTACCATACAGTGATAGATGTCAGAAGTGATAAATTTCCTGGATTGTCATGGAATGTCTGATGACAACCATGATACGCTAATGCTTCCCAAGGGTAACCAGAGTAAAATTATCGCCAGCACTGAGCTGTAATCAAAAAGCCAGGATTGCTTTGTCATGTTGAGCTTCTGGTGAATTCAAGATCACATCATATGATCAAGCCAGATATCCGCATTTGTATTGTCCGGGGTCAGAGAGTCAGCTGAGAAAGGCTGCTCGTGAGAAGTAGATGAAAGCGGCTGTAGACCCGTAGACATCTTTAAATTTGCCTTGTCATTTCTGCAAGCTGATGCCTGCTTGATTCTGATCGTTTATTCAGGTTGGTTATTTTCATTGTAACTAGCTTTGTGATAGCTCTGAGATATAAGGTCATTTATCAATATCAGCAAAGTTATGGCCTGTTCATTGTACTCTGTTAAAAGAGTTCATAGCATCTTGTTCATGTGTATATAGCCTTGTTGTGGCTTCTGTTGTGATGTATTGCAGTTAAAGGAGTAGGGATTGGTAAATCTGTTTCCCATTTTGTGGGCGGTTGTGACACTAGGGTGTGTGCCCTTAGATCTGTTACGAGTTTTACATGTGTCAATCCCACTACACATGCACACTCTGGAGGCACCTAGATGTGTGGCATCTCATAAACCAGTAATCATATAAAAAGATGCATGTGTCATGGATAAGGTTGGACAAGAACCACCAAGTAGAACGTGTGTATCTCCTGTTTTGCTCCTTGAACAAGGCCACCAGCAAGAAGCCAGTCAGAAACACTTCTTGTCTTCTGGCTGTGGTGGTTTCTACAAAATACGGCAAGTGATAGATTGCACTTGGAAGAACGGACAATATCAAAATAAGAATACAAACGGCAAGAGGACCTTACACTGCTTTAGGAAATATGTAAATCAAACAAACACACAAAAAATAAGAACCTTCAACTCAGATGTCAAGGCCATCCTGCACGGCTCTGAAACACTGAAGACAATAAAAATGACAACCAGAAGGTTAACACTTTCATAAATGGGTGCATGCATGAAAGAGGCATTGCAGTGGTATAAAAAGATCCCGTGTGGAACTGATGACATGAACCTGACAAATACTGGCCAAACAAAAGGTGAGAAGTTGCTATTGAATAGCTGACAGTGAGGAAACCTAATGATAGCATTACAAGGCAGTTCTTATTCTGGGATCCCCAGTGTAAGAGGAAGACTGCCTAAGCTTGTTAAAGACCTTGCTCCTTGGGGTAAGCGAAATAGAGTGAAACTGACAAGAAAACACATGGAGATGGGAACTGAAGACTGACATGAACTTGTGGTCCATAGGGAGATCAAGGGTAATAATGACACTGGCTCATATTAAACCATCATTCAATACCCTTTAGCTCTCTAAGGAACATAGTCCTTCAACAAACATACGCCAGGTTGTCCTGTCACGTGCCATCAGCTCAAGTTCTCTCCACATCTTCTTCACTTCTGGTCACCAGTTCTCTTCTGTGTTTGTTGGTCTACCTCTGCCTCTCTTTCCCAGGGGATTTCAAAACAGGGAGTGACATGTAATACTATCAACAGGTTTCCTCAATATTCGTCCTATTCATCGTCAGTGTCTTCATCTCTTGTTCCACTGACACTTGTCTGGTTCTTGTCATCTCTTGTTCCACTGACACTTGTCTGGTTCTTGTCATCTCTTGTTCCACTGACACTTGTCTGGTTCTTGTCATCTCTTGTTCCACTGACACTTGTCTGGTTCTTGTCATCAGTCCCACATTGATGATCTTGTCAAACCATTTCAATCCTTGTATTCTACACAGCACCATTTATGAATGTCTGTAGTTTTTTGGTTCATATTAAACCGTTTATTCACACAATTTTAACACCCTGAAGCCACATCTGTAGTGTAACACTGACACTGCTAGCAAAGAGAAAGCACAAAGAAACAGCTACCCGACAGCAGAAAGAATAAAATTTAAAAAAAAAAAAAAAATTTTATTTTATAGTTAGCTGAATAAAGAGGACCTGAATCCGATAAATTTTAATGAAAAGTTGAATTTATAAGACACAAGAAAGACCCCAAAAAATTTTTTTTTAGTAACAAAATCAAAGAACTTCTCAGAAAAATACATTGTGTAATAAGAAAATAAGTTAGACAAAGGAGTACAGATAATACAAAATTAGTAACGAACACAGCTTCCCACATTCAGGTTAAGACTTTTATTATGACCATTCGCTGTCATTCACGATCAATGAAATCAAAATACTGTTTTAAAATCTAAACAAACAGGCATATGTCTTAACAGCCAATAATCATAGATACAGATACCAGGCAATAGATGTTATTCAGACCAAACGAAGCAGATACAGTCGGCATAACGAACATTAAAACAAGCAGTCATTTCAGAAAGCAAAGATGTTTATCAGACACAAACACCTGTACAGAGTACAGATAATACAAAATTAGTAACGAACACAGCTTCCCACATTCAGGTTAAGACTTTTATTATGACCATTCGCTGTCATTCACGATCAATGAAATCAAAATACTGTTTCAAAATCTAAACAAACAGGCATATGTCTTAACAGCCAATAATCATAGATACAGATACCAGGCAATAGATGTTATTCAGACCAAACGAAGCAGATACAGTCGGCATAACGAACATTAAAACAAGCAGTCATTTCAGAAAGCAAAGATGTTTATCAGACACAAACACCTGTACAGAGTACAGATAATACAAAATTAGTAACGAACACAGCTTTCCACATTCAGGTTAAGACTGGTTTATTATGACCATTCGTTGTCATTCACGATCAATGAAATCAAAATACTGTTTCAAAATCTAAACAAACAGGCATATGTCTTAACAGCCAATAATCATAGATACAGATACCAGGCAATAGATGTTATTCAGACCAAACGAAGCAGATACAGTCGGCATAACGAACATTAAAACAAGCTGTCATTTCAGAAAGCAAAGATGTTTCAGACACAAACACCTGTACAGAGTACAGATAATACAAAATTAGTAACGAACACAGCTTCCCACATTCAGGTTAAGACTGGTTTATTATGACCACTTGCTGTCATTCACGATCAATGAAATCAAAATACTGTTTCAAAATCTAAACAAACAGGCATATGTCTTAACAGCCAATAATCATAGATACAGATACCAGGCAATAGATGTTATTCAGACCAAACGAAGCAGATACAGTCGGCATAACGAACATTAAAACAAGCAGTCATTTCAGAAAGCAAAGATGTTTATCAGACACAAACACCTGTACAGAGTACAGATAATACAAAATTAGTAACGAACACAGCTTCCCACATTCAGGTTAAGACTTTTATTATGACCATTCGCTGTCATTCACGATCAATGAAATCAAAATACTGTTTCAAAATCTAAACAAACAGGCATATGTCTTAACAGCCAATAATCATAGATACAGATACCAGGCAATAGATGTTATTCAGACCAAACGAAGCAGATACAGTCGGCATAACGAACATTAAAACAAGCAGTCATTTCAGAAAGCAAAGATGTTTATCAGACACAAACACCTGTACAGAGTACAGATAATACAAAATTAGTAACGAACACAGCTTTCCACATTCAGGTTAAGACTGGTTTATTATGACCATTCGTTGTCATTCACGATCAATGAAATCAAAATACTGTTTCAAAATCTAAACAAACAGGCATATGTCTTAACAGCCAATAATCATAGATACAGATACCAGGCAATAGATGTTATTCAGACCAAACGACCACATTCAGGTTAAGACTGGTTTATTATGACCACTTGCTGTCATTCACGATCAATGAAATCAAAATACTGTTTCAAAATCTAAACAAACAGGCATATGTCTTAACAGCCAATAATCATAGATACAGATACCAGGCAATAGATGTTATTCAGACCAAATGAAGCAGATACAGTCGGCATAACGAACATTAAAACAAGCTGTCATTTCAGAAAGCAAAGATGTTTATCAGACACAAACACCTGTACAGAGTACAGATAATACAAAATTAGTAACGAACACAGCTTTCCACATTCAGGTTAAGACTGGTTTATTATGACCATTCGTTGTCATTCACGATCAATGAAATCAAAATACTGTTTCAAAATCTAAACAAACAGGCATATGTCTTAACAGCCAATAATCATAGATACAGATACCAGGCAATAGATGTTATTCAGACCAAACGAAGCAGATACAGTCGGCATAACGAACATTAAAACAAGCTGTCATTTCAGAAAGCAAAGATGTTTCAGACACAAACACCTGTACAGAGTACAGATAATACAAAATTAGTAACGAACACAGCTTCCCACATTCAGGTTAAGACTGGTTTATTATGACCACTTGCTGTCATTCACGATCAATGAAATCAAAATACTGTTTCAAAATCTAAACAAACAGGCATATGTCTTAACAGCCAATAATCATAGATACAGATACCAGGCAATAGATGTTATTCAGACCAAATGAAGCAGATACAGTCGGCATAACGAACACTAAAACAAGCTGTCATTTCAGAAAGCAAAGATGTTTCAGACACAAACACCTGTACAGAGTACAGATAATACAAAATTAGTAACGAACACAGCTTCCCACATTCAGGTTAAGACTGGTTTATTATGACCACTTGCTGTCATTCACGATCAATGAAATCAAAATACTGTTTCAAAATCTAAACAAACAGGCATATGTCTTAACAGCCAATAATCATAGATACAGATACCAGGCAATAGATGTTATTCAGACCAAATGAAGCAGATACAGTCGGCATAACGAACACTAAAACAAGCTGTCATTTCAGAAAGCAAAGATGTTTCAGACACAAACACCTGTACAGAGTACAGATAATACAAAATTAGTAACGAACACAGCTTCCCACATTCAGGTTAAGACTGGTTTATTATGACCACTTGCTGTCATTCACGATCAATGAAATCAAAATACTGTTTCAAAATCTAAACAAACAGGCATATGTCTTAACAGCCAATAATCATAGATACAGATACCAGGCAATAGATGTTATTCAGACCAAATGAAGCAGATACAGTCGGCATAACGAACACTAAAACAAGCTGTCATTTCAGAAAGCAAAGATGTTTCAGACACAAACACCTGTCATTATTTCTATAAAATACCTTTATCACTTAAGACAGAAAAGACAAATTGCCATTTCAGGTGGAGGTAAGAGATCTTGAACTAACAAAAATCAACATTAAAAACATGATGTTAAAAAATCTTAGTGATAAGATAATAACGCTAAAATGGGTTAAAATTAAAACACACCATTTTCAACTAAAAATAAATAATTCATAATATTAGAATTTCATAATTATTAATTATTTCATAACTACATTAATACACAACCCAGTAAAAAATTATGTGTGATGTGTGATCAAGAGGAAATTTGACAGACAGCATTTTAAAAAGGAGCCTCAAAACAAAGAAATAACAGGACTACTACACAGTGAGACATGTCGTACTAGGTAACTTTTTTTTTTTAACGTACGCCCACTATTACTCAAGGCGAAATCTCAGGTTAGTATGTCTAACCTGAGATTGATTTTACGTGAGTATCCTATTTTCCCTGTACGCTGACAAGTGTCCTCTCGCCATTCAGGCAGATACTCGCCGCCTTCGGAGAGTACCTCTTAGAGCTGGGTTGGCTCAGGAGCCCTTCACATTATTCCAGTTCCTGGTCGACAATACTTCTTCAAATGTTCTCGCCAGGGCTTGAATTAATCCGGTCGACGACACTACTTCAAATGTACTCGCCCCGGGTTGAACCTGGATCACCCGATTGCCAGCGCAGTGTGGTAACCATTACACCAGCGCGGTTCCTTCTAGGTAACTAATATGAAGTTGGGCATGAGGCTGGCAACATCACCATGTTAAACACTGCCACAGAAATCACCACTGCAAGAGCATGTGAACACTTGGTGCAAGCGAACCAGCTATATTGGTGGCTCCATGCTCCTTATGGATCACGAATGAAAATGATTTCAAAAGGAGGGTAAAGTAATCATCTAAAATCCTGCATCAGACAACATAAACAACTTGATATGTGTGCATGCGTATGTTACGTCATTCTTCTGGTTGTCTTTCAAGCAGACGTAAAACTGTACATGGACAATATTGCTATTTAAAAAATGACTATAAATCTGAAACAATTTCTCAACCTGTACATTTCTTCTGTGACAAAATCAACATTTTAAAATGAAATCACTGTTGTAGGTGTGAAGTCCCATGTAGTCCACGTGGGTCTCTGAGGAGACAAAGAAAGAATAAGACTCCTGCACCCTCGGGCAGACTGTTCAACGCTAATATGACATTGTGCATTGGGCTATCATGTACAACAAACTGCCACAGAAATACCGCTGCATGAGCACGTGAATACGTGGTGCAAGCTTTCAGCAAGGGGACCAGATATGTTGCTCCTTGCTCTTTAATGAGTGCAAAAGACAATGATGATGTAGGTGTGAAGGTTCTGAGTAACATTCAGCCAAGGTACTGCATGTTTCTTACATTTAAAATCATGTAATGACATCATCAAATCTACTGTGCAAAATTAAATGCACGTAAGTCATAAACTAGTGAGTAGGTATGTAATCTGATATATTAACTCTTAGTATACGAGCGGCCTCTTAGAAAGGCCGATGATCGATCCCCGTCAATAGCGAAAATGTATAGGTGAATGCATGTTTAAAACCAATGAACAATTTAGTTACGTGCATGATATAGGGGTTTCATTTCTTCACATTTTGATATATAACACTTTATGTGTTATCTTTATAAATAAACTATTTATTGCAAAATCTGTAACGGTAGTCATGAAATTAGCTCGTATACTAAGAGTTAATTTAACGATAAAATTGATAAACAATATCTGAGACCAAAGCTGTGCAGAGACATGTTTACCTGCAAGAAAAATGATAAATTAAATGCACTGCAACTATATTGTAGCACTAGTTACTAGATAAAACATTTTTAGCAACCAGCCATATTTTGTCACTGATAACCTAAAATAACCCTTTAAAAAAATCGAGTTACAAGAAAAGAAAAAAAGTAACTGCTGTGGAAATTATAACCATTCTAATAAACTGAACTCTGCAAACTGAAAGAGCATAGTTATTATGGCGCAGTTACTAAGATAAAAATCATTAAGATTTATTGAATCCAGAATAATAAACAGAACACAGTTTACAATTAATATCCAGTAAAATGCAAGTCAGTCCTACTGTACAGAGCTGAAACATGGAGGAAAACAAAAACAACCAATAAGCTACAGATTTTCATAAATGGATACTTGCTTAGAAGTGATATGACAAGATGACTAATGTAGAACTGATGAGAAGAACGACATGCGCCGTTGAACAAGAGATAAAAAGAGGATGGAGGTGGATAGGACACATGTTGAGGAAACCTGTTGATAGCATTACAAGACAGTCCTTGAATTCCCTGGGTAAGAGAGGTACAGAGAGACCAAGGAACACACAGAGAAGAGAACTAGAGACAGATATGAAGAAGACCTTGAGCTGATGGCACAGAACAGGAAAACTTAGTACAAGTTTGTTGAAGGCCTATACTTCGTTGAAGGGTGATGATGATGATGAAAATACAACAAGTCATAAGCAATACACAATTCTTCTTCTTCTTTGATCCTTAGCCGCCGACCGTCAAAGCAGTCAGTGGCCATTACGCCTGGTGGCGTCTTGTAGGGCAACAACAAATTGATTCCACTTTGCTCGGTCGGTGGCCATCCTTCGTACAGTGCCCCAACTCTGGTTCATTCTTTGCATCTCAGCCTCCACAATCCTCCGCCAAGTTGTTTTTGGTCGGCCTCTCTTTCGTTTTCCTTCAGGGGTCCATAGCATAGCTGTTCTTGTGATGGCATCGGGGTCTCTTCTGAGGACATGGCCAACCCAGCTCCAGCGTCTGCCAGCTATGATGGTGTGCATGTCCTCTTGCTTGCTCCGAGTAAGCAGATCTTGGTTGGTGATGGTATTCGGCCAAAAGATTCGGAGAATTTTTCTTAGGCATGTTGTGTGAAAAGAGGCAATACACAATTAATATCCAGTAAAAACACAGCAACAAGTCAAGAACAATATGCTTTTTTTTAAACACTTTCAGACTTTAATTCCAATATATTTACAGAAAGCAGTGGTCAGCCTGAGGCTGTTTGTATCTCCGCAGAGTTAGTTTAGGAACAGTATCTGTGATGGCCATACGCGTTTTCTCTGTTCCTCATATGTTTGCAGCAGATCTTCAGAAGTCATTTTATAGGTGCCACAGTTACACTCATCAGTAGCTCCAATCATTAACTTGTTGAATAGATGGTATTCCAATCTGTTGTGACCTGTGCAAAGTCTGAAGGTTACCACTCGTTCATTTCTGTTGAGCAGGTGGCTCTGCTTCCCACTAGTTTCTGTATTTACTCCTCATGAAACTCTCGACTTGTATCAGATTGAGGTAGCTTTCTCCAAAGTTACATGAGAATTTTCCTGTTGTCAATGACAGTTTTTCCTTGTGTACAGTTTCTGAGACTCAAAAGAATTCTTCTGCTGCATTTGTTGCTGATCCATCTGTGTATGCATGGGTCCAGGTGATGTTTCTCCATGTATGTTAAGAAAAATAAACAATTTACAATTATTATCCAGTAGAACATAGTAACAAATCAAGCCCAATAAACTACACAATTTACAATTAGTATCAAATAAAATGCAGAAAAATATCAAGAACAATAAACAATTCACAATTAATATCCAGTACAACATAGCAACAAAGACAATCACCACCCCTCACGAAGCAAAAAAATTAACAACAAAGACAATTACCAATCCCTCACTAGACAAAAAATTAAACTCCAATAGATTGTCAGAGTCACATATGTCCAACATTTTTATTACAATATAATATTTTGAAAATGCCATCAAACAAACATTGCACATTGATACTAACTGGAATATCTTTGCTAATAATCACAGTTTAAGCTTCAAAAGAAGTGTATGTGACAATGTGTTGATGGATGATGATTAAATGACAAAGTAAGTTTTCTGCTGCAATACTAATTTTACAACATGTAGGGGAGAAATGAGAAATGTGAAAAGATAAAAATTTCTATAAACAACTGTAGTAGTAGTATTAAAGTAAATACTATAATAACTGGCAGAAAATATACATGGCTGCAAGGAAAGTCACATGAAAAAGACATCATAATATCAATAATAAAGTCCACAAGAAGAAATGAATCCACACATTTTTTCATTACACAAAGAGTTCACTCCCGGCTGATTCCAAAAACCACCCCTACATCATTACTCATTTTCCTTTATGCTCCTCACAGAGCATGCAGCCACCACTGCAGCTGGTCCACGCAGGAAGTCTGCACCGAGCAGTCACATGCTTGTGCAGTAGGAAGACAATCGTGAGCATAAGTTGGTTTGTAAAACAAAAGTTTTAAGACCAGTAGTGCCCACCCTCATGGTGAGGTCAAAGTTCATGGAGGAGATGGAAAAATGAGATGTGCACTTGATGGCACAACTGAAATTATTGACCAAGTCAGTAAATCTTTTGAGGTTTTCCTCAGACATGTCTCCGACTCCAACACAATCATCAATGTAGCAACAGTAAAACTCTGAATTCTGGTCATTACAAGAGTGACAGGGTGTGAACTGTAATATGTGATGTTATATAACTGCCAAGATAAGTGTACAATTCTACATCTTTTGGTGGTGTTTCTTCAAGTTCAACCTTTTTATCATTTCTTCTCATAATCTTTGTCTTTTCCCTGTGTATTTTCAGGCCCACTTGTGACCTCTCATCGAGAATTTTCATTTTCTCTTGCATCTGATTATGGGACAGAAGAGCCAAATCATCTGCAAAATCCAGACCCCATCAAGCTGTTTAGTCAGATTCCATTGGATTCCATTTCTGTTGTGTGATGTCGATGTTTTCATAACCTAATCTATAGCTAGTAAGAAAAGAAATTGAGACAAGAGGCATCCCTGTCTCACTCCCGTTCTAATCCTAAATGGTTCTGTAAGTTGTCCTTTATGAAGAACTCTGCATGTCATGTCTTCATAGGTGTTCTTTATTAAGTTAATGATCTTCATGGGAACTCCATAATGGGAGGGGAGAGAGGGGGGTGTATGTGTAAAGAATCCCGTTACACGCCCATTCAGGCATATTGGGAATATGGTGTTAGGCCCATACTTTCTTGACCATCGGCACACAAGGGGTGATGTGGTCAGCATCACGCCGGCCGCCTTAACCTTCCCAGAGTTGCTCTGGTACCAAATTCATGAGGCTGGGCTGACCCTGGAGCCGTTTGCGATCTAAAAAAATCCAACCTCAACTGGGGATCGAACCGTGGACCACCGAGCTAGGAAGCCAGTGCCCTAACCACTCACTACCGCGGCCTTTTCATAGTCCACGAATCCGATGTATAGCGGTGAATTCCATTCCAGACTTTCTTCAACTATTATTCTCAATGTGGCTATCTGGTCAGTACAGGATCTATTTGTCGAAAACTTGCTTGTTCATCTCTCAGTTGCTTGTCTATGGACTCTTAATCTCTCAAGGATGATTCTGTTTAATACTTTTCCTGGCACATATCTTACATTAAATGACAATAATTTATTGCAAAGTATGTTCCTCATTTTTCTAGAATGCTGATTTTACCTGGATTATTCAACTCTTTATCCCATTCCTCATTGCGTGTCCTATCCATCTCCTCATCTTTTATAATAGAGTACTGGTTCAATGTACACCTGAAACCTTTTTTACCTACATTAATTGACAATAATTTATTGCACAGTATGCTTCTCATTTTCCTGGAATGCTGATTTTTACCTCGGTTATTCAATTCTTTAATACAATGTACCTTTCTCTCAGCCTACCAATTCAGCTTTAACATTTCACCCTGTTACTTCAAAAGGTATTGTTTGCTAATAATTGTATATTCACACACGCTAGTAATAAGTTATAAACAAAATTTATCTTTCATTGAGACATTCCAGATATACCCCTTAGGAGTATTGCTGGGTGATGGACGAGCAATGCTGGAACAAGGTTCTTTGTTCACCATGAATCGCATCAGGCACTGTTCTAATACCGTCAGAGATGTATTTCGCATCATGCCATACACGTTTATCGCCTCTAAGTTTGGAAGGTTGGTGAGATTTCTAAGAGGGAAACAAAATTTAACAGATTAAAACATAAAGCTTGTAAATATATAAACAAATATTGTTGTTTAACAAACACTGTTTTTCCATATAGTTTCCATCTTTGAAAAGCAAAATTATACAGTAACTGTATTGGTTCCATACATAATTCGTCATATCGTTCACACACAAAATATAAATTTGTGAATCATATGAAGAATTACTGATCATTGGTAACTGGTCATCCAGTTTTATTTCATGCAACAGAATGTATGGAACATATTTTTAAAAAAATTACATTTGATAACAATAAAAAAGGCGGATTGTTAAAACTTGTTTTAAAACTTTGATGATTTTAATTCATAACTGAATTTTAGTTTTTCTGTAGAGAGACATTCATCCTTGGATAAAATATACTCTGTGAGTTTCTTTTTCCTCCTCATTCACTTCAGACTTTCACATTAATGTTGTTTGTCCTCAGACTTCCACATTAATGACTCTAATAAAGGCAGAAGTCAACTCAAGGTTCTTGACATCTCGTTCGTCCTCAGACTTCTACATTAATGACTCTAATAAAGGCAGAAGTCAACTCAAGGTTCTTGACATTTTGTTCGCCCTCAGACTTCTACATTAATGACTCTAATAAAGGCAGTAGTCAACTCAAGGTTCCCGACATTCCGTTCGTCCTCAGACTTCCACATTTATGACTCTAATAAAGGCAGAAGTCAACTCAAGGTTCTTGACATTTCCAAACAGTTTTTCGTTGACAGAAGTGGGTTGTTGCCATAAGCTACTCCGTTCATTGCTGTAGGTTGGGCAGGACTGCAGCAGGTGTTCGACTGTCATTGGGCTGGTGCTGTAGGTGCAGAGATCTGTTGCACCAATTTTGTACTTGTCTTTGTAAGTTTAAACTACTAATGTGAAGCTCCAAAGAAAGCTGACCATTACTAGAGCTGTGTTTGAAACAAAACACTTGCTAATCTAGTTGAAACACACTGATTAAATTGGCACATCATCATTCACCATTTGATACCCGCCCATTCAAAAAGGACACACAATCTATGTTTGCAGTTATTATTTACCTTACTTTAAAACCTCTACTTTAATTGAGTTATTTCCACTTTATTTTACACTTCTAATTTTATAAAATAGGCAGGGTCAATGTCGGCCAAAACTTAAAAGATTAAAATGTATACAGAAAGGGAGCTGCCTGCAAAATTTCAGCTCTACAATGTGTTGTTGTTGTCGATATCCCATAGCTGCTGAGCATGTCTACTCTTGGCAGCCCGATGCCATTCTTAAAAAAGTGCAGGTTTTCTGCAGTTGTTTTAATGTTCCATATAGTGAATTGGTGTAAAAGTTTTTTCCTGGCATTTGTGAGTGATGGACACTCCATGAGGAGGTCTGGTTGTTTCATAGGGATGAGAGCAGTGTCTACACATGGGTAGGTGCTGAGGGTTGATACGGTTTTGATGGCTATTGACTCTGGCGTGTCCTGTTTGGAACTGAAAGATAAGACTTTGATTTCTCCTGCTGAGTCTGTTTATGTTGTCGTTGTCTTTTAGACAGGTCATTTCATTAAAGACATTTCGGCCAGTCGGCCCAATTGCCCATCTGTTCAGCCAGATTTCCCTTGTGTTGTTTCTGAGAATCTGTTTGACTGTTCTCATGCTGCAGGGTCTGTCCTTTTGTTGTTTAGAGGCTCCTGTTTTTGCTAGTCTATCAGCTGTCTCATTTCCAGTTAGATCACTGTGTCCAGGGATCCATTGATGGAGTAGGCTGTGATCAAGTTGTGAACTGCTCTTCCTATAAGAAAAATGTCTTTGTTTTCATATGGAGTCTGTTTAAGTGCTTCCAGAACAGACATGGAGTCACTGAAAATCACTATATCTGATGGCTTTCGTTCCATAAGGTCAAACTGTTGGTGTAGTAATTCAATGGCTGTCTTGATGGCCTCAGCCTCCGCTTCGTAATTTGAGCAATTTTCACTACAGGAGTCACAGAACTCATAAGAGGATCATCCAGGTACCATATGCAGACGCCATATCCTGCAAAAGAGGTGGTCTTGAAAGCTGAACCATCTGTGAAGGCCTGGATTGCTGATGTTGGGTAGCTGTTTATGGTCTTCAAGACTGTGGGTAGTGCTTCCTTGTTGGTTGTTTTATCTATCAGTTGTGATTTGACAGTTGGTTGATGGAAGTTTTCCCAAGGGGGTGGTCCAAAGTATTTGTTTTTCAATCCTCTCTCTTGCGGGAGATGGTGTTTATCATTTTCCTCTTTGGCTATGTCCAGGAGAGATAGTTGTTTCAGTCTTCTGTTTGTTTCCAAGTGTCAATAAGTACTTTGTTTGGGTAGTCGTTCTCTTGTCTCCTGTATCTCTCTACAGCTTCAGTCAGTGCTCTTTTACGCCTGATATCCAGCGGCTCTATATTGGCATCTATCTCACATACGGCTGTGGGTGTTGATCTCATCCCTCCACAAATTAACCTGAGAGCTTGATTCTGCACACAGTCCAGTGATGAGATGGTAGTAGTACTCACAATGGTCTGGAGGGGGAGGTTATAGTCTATCACTGATCTCACATAGCCGAGATATAGTTGACGAAGGGTTTGTTCATCCGCTCCCCAATTTGTACTAGCAACCTTTTGATGAGATTTAGGTGCTTACACGCTTTTTCCCTGAGGTTGTAGATGTGTCCATCTAGTTTCAATTGTCTATCCAGTTTTACTCCTAGATAGACTGTGTGCTCTTTTGTTAGTGTTTCCCCACTCAGTCTGATGTTGATAGGTCTTTTTGCTATTTTGTGGCTGCGGGAGAAAGTGGTGTATACAGTTTTCTACGTATTGATTTTAAGTTTCCACAGTTCACAATATACTGACATTGTAAGAAGAGCTCTGTTGATCTTGGCTTTTGCCAGAATGGGATATTTATCAGTAGTCCAGATGGCAAGGTCATCAGCAAACAGCGCCTTCGACACATTCAGATGTTTGGCAAGGTCATTAATGAAGATGAGGAAAAGGGTGCAACTTAAAGGAGAGCCTTGAGGCAGTCCTTCTTCTAGCGTTCTTTTCCGAGAAATTGCACCAGCATAGTTGGTAGCTATGGTTCTATTTGTTAGGAAGGCCTGTACCAGCATGGTTGGTAGCTATGGTTCTATTTTTTAAGAAGGCCTGTATACATTTAATCATTTTCCCTCCTATTCCCATATATATATATGCCTTCACGATTTTCCCCAGCACCGTGGTTCTAAATTTCCATTGAGTTTGTGGCTTTGCTTCCCGTGTCTCAGGAGTTGGACATAATCTGACGATGGTTTCTGCAGTGGAACTGAAGAAAAAGATGCCATAGTTGAACTTTAACTCTTACTATCCGGCAAGCCCCGTGAAGTGGCACGGGTTTAGTACCAATTTTACGGCTCGCCCCGTGAAGTGGCGCGCGACGGTAACGATAGCTAAACTAGCGCGTAAAAACGCGGTTTTAGCTCACGTATAGTAAGAGTTAAGATCTGTACAGTGTAGAAATACAATTAAAAAACACACAAAAAACTGCTTCATACTCACATTAAAGCTGTGGGACTTATGTTGTAACATCGGCTAAGTGAAATTTTGTGAAGATCTGTCAGTTTGGTTCCTATTTCATCAACAGCAAAATTAGTTATTTCAGTTGAGTCACTGAGATCAAGGTCTTGAAGGTAAGGACATCTGCCACACAAAGTGGTCACATCTAGGACAGACACAAGTTCAGTGCAAACAAATCTAGAAAGCATTCACGTCTTACAGTGCTGGTTTATGTATCAATCTGTTTATACACAAGGTTGCCAGTTACAAGCACAACCTAAAGTTAATCACTTCTTACAACATGCCTGAGCTAACAGTAGTCCTCTTCTTTCTTTGTCTCTTGAGAGACATATCCCCCTTCCGACCCCCCCCCCCCCCCCCCCCCCCCCCCCCCCCCGAACTACATGTAGTGTTGTATACTGCAGACCCACAATTTACCATGTTTTATGTGAATAAATTTTTGTTGTTTAGCAATTAAAACACAAACAATTTACATGAAATCTTTATTTTCAGCCTCTGAAAAAAGATGTACATTATTAATAAATATTTCACTTATTTTCACTATTTGATAGTTGTTTGTACTTATACAGACTTCCTTCAGGCTGCTGTCAAACGTCGATAAATTTACGTCTAAATCAGGAAATTATGGAGTTCCCATGGAGATCATTAACTTAATAAGGAAGACGTGACATGCAGAGTTCTTCATGAAGGACAACTTACAGAACCGTTTAGGATTAGAACAGGAGTGAGACAGGGATGCCTCTTGTCTCCATTTCTTTTCTTACTAGCAGTAGATTGGGTTGTGAAAACATCTACATAACATAACAGAAATGGAATCCTTGCAGGTACTTATACAGACCTTGCAGGTAGGCTGGGGATTGTTTATTGACTAGGCTAGAGGAGCATGGGCTCTCAACAACTGCCTGAATGCCTAACACTCAATCTGCCCCTGCAATCACACTTTACAGAGATTATGAGTGATCTCCCCTTGCCAATATTGTGACTTAACTTTTGACGTTAGTGATTCTCTACATGTTTTTTTTAGAATCCAGTCAGACAGTGAGACCACACTGCTGCCTTGCAGGTAGGCTGGGGACAGTCAAAGGTTAAGGTAGGCAACCCGACATAAATGCCCGTTGAAATTGGATGTACTGGGCCACAGGCCTAACGAAACAGTACAACGTACGCCGCTCCATGATGACGTCATCACATCGAAAGCAAATTGTCAATAACTCTGTAGCATTCCGCTGGGATATGGCCGACGCCAGCTTCTTTCGTGGAAAAGCTTTACGGGGATTCAAATAGCCTCAAGCTGACTACTGCTTTCTTTGAGAGCATTCAAGTGGACGTCCGAGAGTGTACGAAGAAGAATCCAGTGGAATCTGACTAAACAGCTTGATGATCTGGATTTTGCAGATGACTTGGCTCTTTTGTCCCAAAACCATAATCAGATGGAAGAGAAAACGAAAATTCTCAATGAGAGGTCACAACAAGTGGGCCTGAAAATACACAGGGAAAAGACAAAGATTATGAGAATAAATGCAAGAAATGATAACAAGGTTGAACTTGAAGAAATACCACTAAAGGATGTAGAATCGTACTCATATCTTGGCAGTAATATAACAAAGTTGGAGGGACAGACAATGATATCAAAATAAGAATACAAAAATCAAGAGGAGCTTTCATTGCATTGGGAAACATATGGAGAACAAGAGAAATCAAGTCCAACACGAAAATAAGAATCTTCAACTCAAATGTCAAGTCAGTCCTATTGTATGGCTCTGAGACATGGAGAGCAACAAAAACAACAACCAAAAAGCTACAGACTTTTATAAATGGGTGTTTGCGTAGAATAGGACTGAAATGGTATGACAAAGTCACAAATGTGGAATTGATGACAAGAACCAGACAAGTGCCAGTGGAACAAGAGCTGAGAAGAAGATGCTGGCGATGGATAGGACACACATTGAGGAAACCTGTGGATAGCATTACAAGGCAGTCCTTGTTCAGGAATCCACAGGGAAAGAGAGGCAGAGGTAGACCAAAAAACACAAGGAGAAGAGAACTAGATACAGAGGTGAAAATAATGAGGAAAACAAGGAAAGAACTTGAGCAGATGGCACAGGACAGGAAGACTTGGCATGTGTTTGTTGAAGGCCTATGCTCCTTGGGGAGCTAAAAGGTATTGATTGATTGACTGCACAAAAAAAAGATAGCAGTCGCAACAGGGAAATTTTCAAGTAACTTCAGAGCAGAGGCCTTAAAAACTGCATCAGAAATTCTAATGACAGAAGAAAGCTCAGAGAGACCAGTAGCTATCTTTTTAGATGCGCTGTCAGTGATTACAATGCTGAAAAGTCAAAGTAATGCTGAACTGGATGACCTAAGAAAAACACTTCACAGACTATGTCAGCAGTACAAAAGAGTTGTGATACAGTGGATCCCTTCTCACTGCAACATCCCTGGAAATGAAGAGGCTGACAGACTGGCAAAGGAAGGGGGAAAACTTCCTCAACTTGACACAAATATAACCTATGAGGAGTCCAAGAGTATTATCAAGTGCAGGTACAGGCACAAGTGGGAAGAAGAGCATCCAGACCACACAAAAAATGATCCGTATTACCAGCTCAGCAGAAGTGAACAAGTGGTAATCTTCAGACTTCGCACAGGTCATAACAGATTGAGAGACCATCTATTCAACAAATTAAAGATAGGAACTACTGATGTGGCACAGATAAAATGACTGCCGAACATCTGCTTCAAAGGTGCCCAACATATGAGGAACAGAGAAAACGCATATGGCCATCACCAGTACCATTCCTGGAGAAAATCTACGGAGATATCAACAGCCTCAGGCTGACCACTGCTTTCTTTGAACTTATTCAAGTTGACATCTGAGGCTGAACGAAGAAGAAGAAGATTGATTGATTGAAGGAAATTTGATACAACAGACTCACTTGTAATGTGGTGCCAATGTCTGGACCTCATCCACCGCATTATATCGGGTCTATGGTGTATTAGTTTATGGGACCTTTGACCCATCAAATGGGATTGTTTATTGACTAGGCTAGAGGAGCATGGGCTCTCAAGCACTGCCTGAATGCCTAACACTCAATCTGCCCCTGCAATCACACTTTGAAAAAGAAAGAAAAGAACCATATGGTTATTATACACTACCTTCATCACATATTTTTTCCCTGTTGCCGCTGATGTCAAGGCTGACTAATTGCTGGGGCAAGGTTTTAATAAGAGATTTGACATCTTCCTGAGACATGCAGGTCCACGCTACATTGAGATGAGAAAGACTGGAAACAAAAAATAGTAAAGCAAAATATTATTGTGCTTTGAATGCAACTGTAGAGTTTTTGATAAATATCAATTTAGACACATCCACAAAAAGAAACATATTAGTGAAAGCAGAAAATGCAATGGTGATGGAAAATTGGCAAGGGATGTTGACACCAATGTCTGGCAGCCTAAAGGGCAAAGTTTATGACATCAGTGACCGTGAGCTTATAAGCTTGATACTCACATGTTATCTTAGTAAACATTAACTAGCATTCATTTAGAACTTGCCAAAACCTGAAGGCAAAAAAATAGCACAATTGTTAAAATGTGTGCAGGTCTAAGGAGTGAACTTTGCAGAAGAGTCATTATTTAATCACTGGCAAAACAGATATTCCTACTTTCCTCAAACATAAATAAAGGCAATGAGGGTAGTTAAAGATGAAACAAATGCCTAATAAAGCAACATTCATTACTACTACTTCTACTGTTGCCACCATACCTTTGATAAAAAAAAAAAGGTAAAGGATCCCGTTACACGCCCATTGAGGCATATTGGGAATATGGTGTTAGGCCCATATTTTCTCGACCATCGGCACACTTTGATACTACCAGTAAAACTAGTAACTGAATATAATCAAGCTGACAAAGATCAAAGCACACTTTGATACTACCAGTAAAACTAGTAACTGAATATAATCAAGCTGACAAAGATCAAAGCACTACTGAATACAGCAACAAAAATAAGAAAGTAATGAATGACAGTGTAGTATACTGCAGACCCAAAATAACGCAGCTCGATATAACGGGAGATCGCTTATACCGTGGTCAATCTGGAGATTATTAGATGACAAGCTAACTGATATACAGTTAATGAATGGGTACTGGATGCAAATATTGCCCAAAATGCAGTTAAAGATTAAAAAAATAACTGCAGAAATATGACTCCCACTTGAAATTAAATGATGCACTATATTAACGGAATGAAGTAAACACTTGAATAAATTATGTCAAGCTCTGTTGTGACAGAATAATTTATCAGAAACACCTGATATACTAAAAGAGTTATTAATAGCAGTCAATTAACAAGAAGGGACAAGGTTCGAAACCAGACGATGCATCATGGCCTCCAAACCCTGCCCCTGCAGAGCAGAAAGGAACAGTCTTAGTTGCGATGGTTTGGCCACGTGAATCAAAGGGTCAGTGGATCCAGACCTCCAGGACGACCCAAAGTTTGCTGGGAGAACAACGTAAGACAATCTCTGCAGGACCAAGGACAGGACTGGAACTAGGCCACAAGAAAGACAGCTGGCAGGATAACACGGCACTCTCTCTGGCTAACCTCTACGCCCCAAGGTAGAAGAGGAACAACTATATAGCAGTAACGACAAAGCCATCAATATCTAGAAATTACCAAGACTGCCTACTGCCCCATATCGAGATAGATAACTCAGTGAAAAAGTGAGTTTATAGCTAGATGAATGTAGCAATGAAATGAACTTCATGCTAATCCTTCACAAGTAAGATCATCTTACTAATTACTGGACCTGCAAAGCAAGAGATTAAAATTGTACATATAAAGAAATTTTCAGATACTACTGCATAAAATACTATCATACAAATCCTCTGGTCTAGTAATGATTAAAGCAGATACTACTGCATAAAATACTATCATACAAATCCTCTGGTCTAGTAATGATTAAAGCGTATACACTTAAAGGCACAAAGAAGACACTCTAAAGACCAGTGTTACTCAACCTTTATGTGTTCACGGCACACTTTTCTATTTTAGAAAAATTTACGGCACAGCTATCTGACCCTGCGCCTGAATACACAATTACAGTGATATGTACTAACTTAAATACACTAATTTGTGGGTACTTTAGAATAAAGAAAACTCTCAATTTGATTTTCTTTTAATTGTTTAAAATAATTTTGAAGAATATATATTTATGTTTAACATTTTGCTGACCAATTTAAACTCTTAGTCGAATTTCTGTTATAATCCCTTGCTAACCAAATACGACTCGTCGAATTAGTAACACTACGACAGAGACAGACAGCCGTATCGATAGTTTTACGAAACAAGCGTCATCCGGGTATTTGTAGCATTCAAAAATGGCTGCGCCCATGAGTGATATCGTGTAGCGCTATTTCTAGTGGAAATTTGATTAAAATTTTGATATTTTTAGTACAAGAGCCCATTCATTGTTTTCGTCATGTGTGATGATGAAAACCAGACTTGTAACAGAGATGATTCTGACTCTGGCAGCGAATCTGGGGCCGAAAGTGATATCTCATGGCTAAGTAGAGATGTATCACTGAATTATAACGCAACTGACAGTAGTGACAACAAATTTGGATTAGATGGAGGTGATGTAGGTACATCTGAAGCAGGAGATGGGCGTGGCACAAGAGACCACAGCAGGACTGCACATCAAAATAATCCGTAGAGATGGAGAAAGCTTGCTCAAAACGAACTTGTTGAGCTTGACATTCTTCCTCCATATGAAGAACAACAAGGTGTCAAGACAGATACAACAGAATTCAAGTCCATTTATTTTTTTCAAACTTTTTTTCCCTGATACTACCATAGATCTGATCACTGACAAAGTGAATAGGTACTGAGAAAATCACTTCGCTCTGCACACAGGCAGGAATATATTTCAAGCACTAACTGCCAGCAAAACCCACAAAGTAGGGATTCAAACTATATGCTCTCACTGATGCTAAAACATAATACTGCATAAAATTGAAAATTGATACTGGTAAGGAAAATTATGAAGGTTGTGTTGGGGCAACTTCCAGGGTTGTGAAAGATCTTCTTGATGGATAGGCAACAAGGGCCATATTCTCTTCTGTGGTAGTTTTTATTCAGCCTTCAGCTTTATTTCAAGACCTGAAAGAAATTCAGACTGGTGCATTTGGAACAGTAGCTGAAAACAGGAAGCACTTTCCTGAAGCACTGAAGAAAAAGGAACTCAAATTGAAAAAGGCAAATCATCCTGTCTTTTGTGCGACAGAAGATAAAGGCATGCCGGCAGTCACCTGGCATGATACGGCAAAAGATTTAACCTTATATCTACTGTTCATGCCAATGATAATATAAACAAGATAGTTAGAAAGACAAATTCTTTAGGGCAGAAGAATTCAGAAGCCGGTGCTTGCAGAAAAATACAGCAAAAGTATGGGAGGTGTCGACCACTTTGGCCAACTAGGTGCAAGCTACCCCTACAGATCCTATTTTTATATCATTTCTTAGTTGAAACTGCCCTGGTCAGTAGGCACATAACCTACAACACTGTCAACTCTACAAAAAAGATCAAAGCAAAGATCAGGATGTCAGTCTCGCTCTTATTGAACCTGCTATTCTTCGACGCAATGTGACACCTTCAAAACCACAAGTCACAACAACACGACTTACTGAGCGCCACTTCATTGATAAATATGAAAGGGCAAGGTACAAACCAGACTGTAAAGTGTGTAAGGCTGCAGGGAACAGAAGCCAGACTTGCATGTACTGCCCAGATTGCAATGTACCTCTATGCCTGATACTCTGCTTCAAGTTATACCACACAG
This sequence comes from Oreohelix idahoensis, assembly GCA_024509875.1. Classification (NCBI taxonomy): domain Eukaryota; kingdom Metazoa; phylum Mollusca; class Gastropoda; order Stylommatophora; family Oreohelicidae; genus Oreohelix; species Oreohelix idahoensis. Next base: position 788,966 of record JAMPIV010009715.1, read on the forward strand.
TCAAGGATTATCAACGATCCAGACATAGACTCTTGCAGAGACCTACAGCTACAACTTCAACCCCAGTTAATGAAAAAAGCAGCTCAGACTCCAACTAGAGGTACTTAACTACTCAAACATTTACAAACGCTCATTGTCAGATGCCACATACACAGAATCCACTCCAAACAGACAAATACAAAAATTAAATTTATTTTTGCATTTTATTCACAATTTTTGTTAGCCTTTTATGTTGAAATACGTGGTTAATCTTTAAATCAATACAACAATCAAGCTTATTTTATTCATTGCCATCCATGTCCCTAATATTTTATTGCACTGACATTGAACCAATTCACTATAAACTGGAAAAAGATCATGGTTTTAAAACATCTGAAATTTCTATAACTAGCCACACAAATTCAAGATAGCTGCCATGATCATGTGACCAATTTGCATAAATATATTTTTTCAGATGTAGCAACCATTCATAATGGTGCTCTGAAAATGTCAAAGCCCTATGTCTGTTTTTCAATTTTAAAAAAAAAAACAAAAGTTATTTTTAAAGAAATCTGCAAACACCTTTGGGAATGGGAGACAGTAATGCTCCGGATTGCTGGTCAGCAAAGTTAAAGCAGTTAATAGATCCAATTATTATTGAATGAATTCAAGCTGTAAGATGTTTTACATTACTTGATCACTAAAAATATACTTCATATAGTAAATTTACAAAATGTTTGCGGCACACCGCTTGAGAAACACTGCTATAGATGATGAATATAAAAAAAAATTAAATAATAATTTGTCAGAATCAACATTATAGTAATTAAGAGGTTAAAAAAAAATGACATCATAACTTGGAATTTAACCACAAAAATATGTTATTGTCGTATTGGTAGTTGCCCCTGCTACCTGACATTTAGTTTTGTCACAAAAATTAATAACTCTGTGTAGCTGCCCCAATGGGATTTGCGTTGCTGCTATAGTGAACTAACTTCAACTCTGTGGAGAGGCTATGGATGCACATTGGAACTGAGTGATTATACAATACTGAGTCATGACCTGAACTTATATGCTGTAATCACTGCACATTTCTGTTCTCCCCTCTTTTTGTTACCCCCGAGTGGATTCATATAATCCTCATATTACCAATGGTCTCACTGAAATGTCTGTAACAAATAATGGAAAAAAAACCCATGAGTTTTTTGGAACAATACAGCAAAAGCATATATTACACCATGAAACGTAAATTAAACACCCATTAAAAGAGCAAACAGGCCTTTCAATTTTGCATGGTGCACTGACCATTAACTCTTTTCAGACCTGATATTTTGTATCATTTTCTCATACTCTGACAAATCTGACTTCTGATGTTCCTTGATACATTTTAATTTGAAGTCTACCCAAGAGTGTTATACATCAAATTGTTTGTAATTGAACAAACTACCATATTTAGATGTAAAATTAATATTTTTAAAATTTATATTGATGTTTTAAAAAAACTGGAGGAAAGTCAACAGGAAAAATACGCAACAATTATAAACATGATATTTCACAAAGACAAAAAAAAAGTATTATCAGAACAATTAACAAGTCATATTTTATTGTAGTCTGACAATTTCCGTTTCATATGTTACATTTCCAAAACAATTCAACATTAAATAATAAAATTATGCACATTTTTGAAATGTTACATAACTAGGCTTTTCTTTTTTATATTAAAAAAAAAAATAATCTTCCACTGAATACAATAGTTATTATAAGTAGCTGCAACATTTTAGCTAAATTAATGAAATATGACTTCAGTAGACATATTTCTAGTGTAACACTGTATGATCACTAACACTTAAGTAAAATCAGTTATGAGGGTGACATAATAAAGACTCAACACATCTTTATATATTTCCTACTAAGGCTTGTGGTATTCTGACATATTATTCCTACCTGCATGAAAACATAAAAAAAGTATCACAAACTTTACATTTAACTTTTGTTTTTCTTTCAATCTTCACAGTCTGATAGCAAAACTTACAATTTCTTTTCGTCTTTGTAAACTTGAGGTCCATGGCATGCCGAGAAAAAACTGGTGGCTTTGAAGCGAGTGGTACATCATCATACAAACCTATGTTCCTCAATTCTCTGATTAGTTCTGTAAAATCTAACTGACCATATTTAGCTGGTCTTTTTAGTTCTTCTACATCTGGGTGATTTTTCAGCCAGTCTTGAAATAAAATGTAAGCATTTACCCTCGCAATATCCAGAGAGTGAAAAAAAAAGTTTTCCAATATTTATTTCATCTTTCTCAAAACATTGCACTTGTTAATCAGCTGGTCACTCTTTTCTTGTATATATTGTAATTCCTTACAAGATTTGGCTGTCTAACATTAAGTTCTCGAAAATTCCCATTAACCTTAGTTCTACGCTTAGCAAACCTATGGCCATTTGCATTGTGAATGCTTGAAACCAGTGTTATAGTTTTATTATCTCTCTACTGCAGTGCTAGTAATTCTTCATGTCTAACCCACCTCATTGCACCTCTGATACTATTTTTTTTCAAATTCCTTTATATTTGAAAGTGCAGCTGGAAACCCCTTTCTGTTTCTAAGAAATGTGCCACAAGCTCCAATCCCTAACTTCCACAAGTCCTTCAGTAACTGAATGGATGTATAAAAATTATCAAAATAAACCTTATATCCTTGTCTCACCAAAGATTTCATTTGATTCATAACTACAGTATAAGCTAAACCAAATGGTCCATTTGCAGTGTTCCTACCTAAATAAACATCAGAGTCATAAGTATATCTACTAACAGCATCAGCAAGAACCCATAACTTCATCCCCCATTGTGTTGGCTTGTCTCTAATATACTGCCCAAAAGAATAACGCCCTTTATTTCTGACGATTCTTTCATCAACAGAAACATTTTGATCAGGCTGGTATAGCTTTTTGCACTTCATTCTAATATATGTTAACAACATTCTTACTTTACACAGCTTATCTTTATGGTCTTCAATCTTTGGGTCTGAAACTTTTAAAAAACTCATTATTGCTTTGAATCTGTTTCTAAAAATAAATGCCCTGGCCAGAGTCCAGTGTAAAGACTTTTTCTTGAACAGAGGCGATCAATCCTTGGGGCTGGTACAAGAACAGCATACATTAGCAAAGCACAGAAGCGATAAAACTCCTCTGGAGTAACATCATACCATCCAGTAAAGACAGTAGGCTTGTTAGGTCCATGCTGCTGTGCATATTCATTTGTAAACTGACACAGATAACCAACAATGTCAGCAGTGAAATACAGTTTGAAGAAATCAATGGGCCTCAAAAACTGCTTCGTATTTTCTCTGGTCCTCACCTCCGACAGTTGCAGACCTGGAACCCTCTCACGCAAAATAGGGTGGAAGCTTGGAAGGTGGGCCTTCATCAAGTCCATCATAACCAAAACATCTGCAAGAAGAACAATTCAAAATTAATTGTTACAGATCAACAATAGGATTCAAAGTTACAGTTTAATGTACACCGGAAAATTGAAACACATTACATTTTCTGTACAAAGGAATGCTGTCTTTTTTAAAATTTTTATAAAGTTTTGCCTCATTATGGCGAGGCGCGTCCCATTCAACCTAGTCGGTTATATTAGGGCACATATCCAAACACAAAAGACCCTTAGGTCTGAGATATCTTCTGATCCTGTCAATCATTAAGTCATATGATGTAAATAATAATTTTTAAAAGCAGAGGTAAATGAGGTCAGAAAAATCAGCTGATTCACAGGTTACATCCAACCCCCTTTATATTTATTTCCTGGTGCCATGAGTTCTTTGTTAACTGTTTGAATAGTGAAATATTTGTTTCTTTTTTTATCAAAAACAAACAGAAAGCAGCTATACTGGTTACAATAGACTACTAAAATGACTGTTTTACTGCTTTTCAAAATCAGCTGTTATCATTTCGGTAATGAAGTAACATTACCTTTGCATATACGGCTGATGATTTGAGATGTTCTGAGCTGTATTTTCACCATCCGACTCCATGTTTCCAAGTCCTCTGAATAATCATCAGAACATGAATCTACATCACTAGATGCATTGTAGTCACTATCAGACTGCATTTTGTTTACGATGTGTTAAGACAAGTTGTTCGCAAAATATCCAAAATGGCGGACGGACAAATGCGCTGTTTACGTTTTTCCGCGTGTAATTTCAAAGTCAAAATAAGTGAAAGCTGTATATTTTTTAGCACAGATATAATTGTTAACATGTATTCTTATATAAAACATTGATTTGAAGTCAAAAAATAAATGTGCCTGTTTTTACTTCAAAAATCATCGTTACGATGGGAACGATTTTATTAAATTTCCGGTTCGAAGAGTGTTAACCATAAGTCATAACAAGTTGATTAAATTTCCGGTTTGAAGAGTGTTAACCATAAGTCATAACAAGTTTGACTACAAAGATCCAATAAAGTTGAAATAGAATGGTAAGGAATGAAATGACCCCAGGTCATGTTTCAAATATGTTTGAAAACATATTATTTTCTATATTTTTTGCAAATTACTTAACTCCCTTTCTAAGTGTTTGCAGCCATTCAATTCATAAATGACTAGCAAATGTGAAAAAAATTTAAGAGATAAAACAGTGCAAATAATTGTTTTCTTTGAAAAATGTATTGCAATTCTACTTTTTATACAGTGCTGTTGTTCCACCATCAGGGGATTAAAACATTATGAGATGTCTGATTACAGAAATAAGATAATTTTGTTACCTTTTGCTATTTTTCTTTTTTACAGTGTAAGAGCACAAATACTGTAAATACTCCTGTCTCACCTAGTGCAGTTTTGAAATATATACCCAAGACCCTTTGACGTGACACCCTCACACATACATAGATTTAGCGTCTGAAGGTTGGGACTGCCAAAAGCAAGATTTCTGGAGACACAGAAATAAAACACAAGAATATATATGCTTGCGTAAAATAATACAGGCATGTTCACAGTTGATTATTAATACTTGACATTTTCTTCTTCTTCTTCCTCGTTCGTCCTGAAAAGGACGTTGGTTATACTTGACATTTCATTCTTAACATCTAACTACAAACCATATTCAAACTACGGCAATATTTAACATAAAATAGGTGTTAAAACATTCTGGTGGTGTTAAAACATTCTGGTGATGTTAAAACATTCTGGTGAGATCACAGTGGTAAGCAGATGATTTAGTCTCCATATTGCATGAAATCATATGACCTCACATAAACAGTTTAAATGATGAAAAAATCTAGACAGGAGGATGAACTTTGCTTTGTAAATGAAGTCACACATTCAAGCAAGATGCCCTTAACTCTTTAAGTCCCAATCGACTTTAAAGTGGCTCAGGGTGTAGACGCATTTGGATCAATCGGCTTTAAAGTGGCTTTAGTATCTGTGCTCCTGTTTGAGGCTGTTTCTAATTATAACCACCCAAAACGTCATTTTTGATAGGAAGTACGTTCTTTTAAATACCTCGTGTGTTTAAAAGTGAACGTGTATCTGTGATGAGATATTTATTTAAGATTTTTAAAGCGATTTTTAAGCGCATATTTTCTAACATAAAATGGCCAAGCCCACTGCTTCGAATAGTAGACCTAGAAGATTAACGTCAGATCAAGCTAGGAAGTTATTTGAAGACATTTTTGATAGTGATTGTAGTATTTATTCACAGGATAGCGAACACGTGATTTTCCACAGGAACCTGATATCGACTCCTCGGATGATAGGCCTAATGGAAGGTCTGGTGTCGATAATGAAGTTATGGATACAGGAGCATGTAATCAGACTGCAATAAATTCAGATAATATATCCAAGCCAAAAAGAATCAGGAGGGATGGAAATGTTGATTTTGTTAGTAGGACTAGGCCTAATACAAACAACGCGGTTTGGCATTCAGTGGCCACTGGAGAAACTAAAGCAAATTTTACTTTTCGCCAGGCAAGACAGAACGTAAATCCAGCTCTGTATAGTTTGCAAACACCTCTTGATTTTTAAAAATTTTACATGGATGATGCTGTTGTTAGCACTCTGATAACCAGCATTAATTCCTATGCTGCAAAAGTTGTTGAAACAAACAACCCACATAGAAAGTATTCATTATTTTCTTCATGGACACCGCTCACTTATTATGAGTGGTTGAAGTTCAAAGCTGTAATGATTGCGATGGGGCTGGATCGAAGGCCAAAAATCAAGGACTACTGGTGCACTGCAGGAAATTTTTATACACCTTGGTACCACGAGATGTTTTCGAGAAACCGTTTTCAAACTATTTATCACAGCATGCTGCATGTTTGTGAACCAGAAGATCAGGACGCAGCTAAAATTGAGCCATTTGTTGAGATGCTGTTGACCAAATTTCAGAATGCTTTCTATCCGTTTGAAGATGTGTGTATTGATGAGATGGTTATAGGATGGAAAGGTAAGTTTAAACACAACAATTCAATGCAACCAAGCCCCACAAATACCATATCTAAAACATTTGGACTGTGTGATTCAGCAACAGGCTATGTTTTCAATTTGAAAATTTATTTTGGAAAAAATACAGCCTATGATCCTAGTCTGGATCCCAGTTCTGCTCATGCCGTGAAAGTGTTCGGAACTCTTTTGAAGCCACTGAGATCAGGACATCATATTTTTGCTGACAGATTTTATTCATCGAAAACTCTGATTGAATATCTGCTTGCACAAAGTTATAATTATACAGGAACCCTGAATGTCAACCGCGTCGGCTTCCCTCCTGAAATAAAAAAATCTCAAGCTTGGCCATCAAGAGATGAAATGGTTTTTGGACTTGGAAAATACAACATTGTGTGTTGCCTGGAAAGATAAAAAAGCAAAAAAGCCTTGCATACTTGTTTCAACAAAATCAGCTGTCGCAATGGTTGAGAAGGGCTAGGGTCTAAACAAAGTTACAAAGCCAAAGGTAGTTGATGACTACAATATGTGTATGAATGGCTGCGACCAGATGGATCAAATGGTTGGTTACTACAGTATGCACAACCGTAAAACCAGAAAGTGGTGGAAGAAGATTTACCAATGGATGATTGAAGTGACACAGGTAAAATGCCCACATCCTATACAATTTGTGTCAGGAAGGTGCGACAACAAAAAGGAAGCTCACACTTCAAGATTTTAAACAGAGTTTGATTGAGGATCTGTCCAAAGAAGCTGCCCAGCTGACACCAGACGGTGTAATAGATTGTCCACCCAAAAATTCTAAACGCTCTATGACAGGAAATGAAGTGGAACGGATGATTGGAGCCAGACATCTAGTGGAATATGATGGAAAGGGCAGAGCCTGTGTTCATTGTAGCGCCAATGGAATTCGTCGCAGATCAAGCTATGTGTGTATAGGGTGCACGGGCAGACCCCACCTTTGTACAAAAAATTGCTTTGTAGCTTATCATAAGCAAAAAAATATATAGGGTATACCTAGATATGAATGAGCTTTGTAAATAAAATATTCTTTTCCCTTTTTTTGATGTTTGATAGGGCCTACAATTTGAAATTTTCATTCCTTTTTTAATGCTAGGGACTTTTTTTGTGTAAAATTGTTTACTTAGGATTTAATTATAAAATAATGTTTATACATAGGCCCCTAGTGTGAATGTATTTAGAAAAAGAAAAGTGATCTTTTGTGATTTCCTATGGATAATATCTTCAGAAGAGGAGCAACTCGGCAAGGTAAGAATATATCTATTTCTTTCAAATTTACCTGCTTCTTATTCAGCCTCCATTTTACTTTACATTTTACCAACTAATAATTGTTATTGATAAATTTAAATTGTGCACAAGATGCAGTTACTAACAATCATTCATGTGTAAATAATATTATAATTCCCATCTTTCTGATGTATAAACTGAAATTTCCTCTTTTTTACAACCATGTGACCTGTTGTTGTAATTTGTGAAATTAACAATCTTCTGAGTGTTTATTGATTAAAAACTGATTGTACTTTGTTAGAATACTTTTGTTTGTGACATTCTGAAACTTTACCTTTGGATATTCTCATGAGGAACAATTATAGAAGAATTTTAATGAATACTTTTCCTCTAATGTTTCACCGGCTCCTTCTTTTGTCCTCCATTTTACCTTGAATAATTAATGATTTTTCAATGAAAGCTTTTATACTTGTAACACAAGAGTAAAGTACATCCATTTACCTTCAGTTTCATATACAACAACAAAGTTATTTATGAATATGAACATTTAAAAAAATTATTTCCAAACAACAACAATAAAAACGCATTGGAGTGGCCATTTTTGTTTGGGCCAAACCCACTTTTTTGCTTGGGACTGAAAGAGTTAATTTTTACCCAATTTTGATCAAATCTGAAACTGATCAACATATTTTTGCATCTTCACAAAAATGTGTCAAAATTGCATCAGTATTTCTTGAATTGTTTCTTGCAACAGACAAACAAGGTGAAATTAGGTTTTTTATAGCTTTCAAATGTGAACACGCTGAACCTGAAAACAAGCAGTTACACATAATCACACCAGAGTTTTATAAAAAGCTATAAACGGTACACATTTTAAAGTTCGATGGGAAAGAAGAACTGGAAATTAATCAACTGATAAATGATCATGCTGTGGATGATGATGCTACAGTATACACTGGTGGGTCAACTCTACGGGGTGAGAAATCAGGATGGGCTTCTCAGTTTGAGTAAAGGGCAGGGTCATCGTTGAATGGAGTGGAGCTTACTTGACAACCTCTAGCATGAGAATGTACATTGGAGCAGCTACTGCAGCCCTAATGTTGCTGTCTGAAACTCACGAAGTGATGGCTTCTGTAACTATTTACTTTACATGAGGCTGCTAGCCACATGCACAATCTAATATTAGTTGCCTCTTAACAACATATATATATATATACTGTTCAAAAAAAGAAACGCATAGCTACTGAAGGCACACACATAGCCATAATTTTGACATTCAATAACTTGTTTAATTTAATGAGTTAATTGTTCAAATTGCACACAAGAACACCTTAGGGTTCAACCAATCAATTGACAGTTGTTTTGCATCTGGGTGTAAAGTGCAATTTTTACTATCTTGCAATATAATACATTTATATACTTATTATGTTCGCAAATATTTTGTAAACAAAGTATTTCCTTTTTAAGTGCTTAAGGAGAAGTCATTTTTGAGTTACTTCCCTTGAAAGCAGTTCCGTCATCTTCGATCGGACTCCGCGGACGAATTTAGGCCGACTGCGATTTATTCTTTGGCTGGGTAGGAATAGATTATTCTTGCTTCAGTATATCTATGGCCTGAATTTATACGTAGTGTTTGTATGAGTAGGACGAGTCTGTCTTATATATGGATATCTTTACATTTCTAAGTCGAACTATGTTGGTTGTCGCTAGAAAAGGTCAAAGGCTATGCAGCGGAAGTATCGCTAGCAAAGGGGTGTGATTCATGGCTGTCATCCTGTCGGGATGTCGAATTTTGTTGTAGCCGGGCTTATCGCCGAAAAAGTGATCTATAAGTATATGGGGAAAGGTGATAGTCATTTAGACATGTTGTATGTACTTTACCCCAGTGTTTATTCTCTTTTGCCAAGGAATGGCAAAGTTATATTTCGCATAGAAAGGTAAAACCACAATTTATTATGAACTTGGGCTTCGCCATCGTTGTCGATAAGCAGATGCACAGTGGTACTTTTGAAAAGAATATTTATTCAAAGGAAGATGACATTCCTATGTATCAGCACTAGATTATATGATATTATTCAATTACCTCTATGATAGAAGCTATGAAGAAATGAGGACATTTAACGAATGACCAATTTTGGTCTGTATCCTATAGTGAGTGAAGCTCACGAGAGAAGCACAGCCATGTTGAAATCCATATACTTTGTATTTATCGAGTGAGAAAAAGGGATGCCTGTACTATCGCTCGATGAACCAAGAGATCACTGCTACATGTGAGAACCCATGTCTGGGATTCCTATATCTTTATGGAAAATATATATATATTGAACTTTACGTAAAGGGATATTCGCTAGACGAGGTTAGGTCTAGGAGCCTTCCTATATATTGGTTATGGTCTGACGTGCCCAGTCAGTAAAGCCAGATGATTTACATGATGGAACTCTGAATGCTGATTTACGAATGCTCCATTATGATATTTGCCAAGCATGAATGCTAACTTAAGATGATATTCCTGTGATCAACATTATGCTGTCTATGTCGACATTTGTTCCTGTAACCATACACGTACTGTCCAAGTGTGCGTCCCATTAAATGTTATAAAAAGACCACCGTAGTTCCAGTACTTCTTGAATTCGAACAGTGTGAGTATGAGTGATGTACTACCAACCTGTCAACTCTATCGAATCATTCTACCATTCGCGTTCTGACATTCATATACACACTCATTGTCTACACTCACATTCTTGTCGGAGCCTCATCACGTTCCAGGACAAGATGACCTGTATGACCAAAACTGTGCTGGGTTTAATGAGTTGACAATCGTTACACTTTACTACACCAGTCCCAACATCTACATTTATCAACTGGTGGACATTCTCGTCATTTAACAAATAAAGCGTGATTTAACAACTACTGGCCAGTATGAGTTTAACAACTGGTGTGCCAGCTTCCTGGGTCAACCTGCACAGTGACAATATTGAGAAGTAAACTACTGAGACCAGACGTTCCTTGGGGTCTGTTACGACACACAAATACATCAACAGTACAACTCTACAGTGATGTCAGCGTGACCTGTCCTGTCGAGAGTATGCAGTAACTAGGTCAGCGTTTGTTGACATTTGGTTCGTTGGACATTTGCCATACAACTGACAGTGTTACACAGCAAGCTTGGTTGAAACATAGAACATTACACATCAGGACTGGAGAATATTTGACAGTGTTTGCGAAAGGAAATGTTATTGAACTGAGAAGTCCTACATCGATTGTTATCATTCACATCAACGATGGAGCTTCTATTTCTGTGTTGAATTTAAAATAATTAGACCAGAAGTATTTGTTTAATAAAGTACCACAGTACTGTACTATTAGGCAGTGTAACTGAGCCTTCTTTACAACACATTCTTTCTGCAACACTCTATTTACATCATATTGCCATACTATTTATGCATTTATGTATTTATGTTTAAATATTTATATGTGATATTTGTTTGTATCCAGCGGGTTGTTGTTTTGGTTGGGCGGTGTCACACAACAGAGTATCCCACGTAATAGAGGGTCTGATGTGTGCGTTTCTATAGGTGCAAATTTTCTTGATTGAAAATTTGCTGCGACAGCTGTTGCTATTAGTGTTAGCTGTGAAGACTGTACTCATTGTTGTTTTTGTAATATTCCTCTGTTCTTTAGTTTGTTTTGATTTGTTTGTAATTTGTTGGTCTACCCTATTCTATCTTTCAGTTCTATTCTCAATTTATATTTATATACTGTGGCGTTATTTGTATTTGTTATCCTCTTGCGGTTTATCTTTTATAGTTTTTCCCATTTGATTTATTTCATTTCCGCAAATGTTTTCATGTTCTTCTGTATAACTGTTTTGTTTTGTGCCTGATCGACATACACTATTTAAAATATAGTTGATCATATAAATTGATGTACAAGAATCAACTGATAGTTAATTGCTATTACTAAAGGTACACAGTTGATGATATAAAACACTATTTCTGGTGCACTGCACTTATATTATAAAGTGAACCAGCAACTTATAGCTGTTATTATATAAGGATTTATACAAGACCTTTGTAAGGCTTGTTTCCCACAGTGATTGGGATAGTTAAGTACTATTTTCCACAGGTTAAAAAGTTATCATACAAGGTCTTTGATTAAGACTAAGAAAGTGAATTTATTTACTTTTGCAAATTACTGATCTTATTAGACAACATGTCTACATTAGATTATTTTATCACACAAGGCAGGGCTCTTGATAAGACTGGTCAGCAATTAGAAGAATGGGCAGTTGCTCAATATGACAAAGCATTAGCTGCTGCTGCTGAAGAAAGAAAAGCATTGATTGAAGAAAAGAAATTAGCAGCTGAGGAGAAAAGATTAGAAGCTGAGGAAAAAAAATTACAAAGAGAGGATGAACAAAAGAAATTGCAGATACAGACTGATGAAAAAAGATTCCAGATGGAAATGGAAAAAAGAGAGAAGAAAAGATGAGGCTGCTGCTGAAGAGAAAAAATTACAAGCTGCTGCAGAAGAGAGAAAATTACAAGCTGAAGCTCAAGAGAAAAAAGCAATAAGAGAACATGAACACCAAAAAGAACTTTTAGCATTTGAGTTAGAAAAGTTAAAGTTAACAAACATAAGTGATGGTAATCAAGCATCTGGTGGTAATGGTAAACCCTTTACTTACAAGGTCAAGGTACCAGCGTTCAACCCTTCCAGTGATGACATAACATTCTGGCTAAATAGATTTGAACGCTCGTGTCGAGCCCATAATGTGGACAAATCACAATATGCTAACCAGTTATCAGAAAATCTGAAAGGTGATTCTCTGACTAGTTTAAGTTTGGTTGAAGAGGCTGACAAAGATAACTATGATGTTATTAGGGCAGCCTTATTAAAGAAGTATCAGTTGTCTGAAGAGGGTTATCGGAAGTTGTTTAAGACAATGGTGCCTGAGGCAGGTGTAGAATTCTCAGAATTCATTGCAAGGACACGTCTTACATTTGATCGTTGGATTGAGCTATCCAAAACAGAAAAGACTTATGAAGCCCTTATGGACTTGATACTCAGAGACAAGATTATGTCAAGTATAAATAAACCTTTCCTCGAATTCTTACATGAGCGTAAACCTAAGTCTCTAAAAGAAATGGAACAGTATTGTACCCAATACGTCACTGCACATCCGGACGTAGCTATTAGCAACAGTAAGGTTAAAGAAGGTATGCCAGTTGCTTCTGCAACACCATACAACCCTAATCACTCTCACAAATTCCAAGGACCTCAAAATAGGTTTAATAAAAAAGGTAACTATTACAGTTATCAGAACCAAGGTAACCAATCATTTCAGGGTTCTTCTTCGAATACCTGGAGAAGAGCTGACAGCCCTCGATTCAGGGGTGGTCATAATTACAGGAACTTTCGCAAAGGAAGTCATTCTAGAAAACTATCCAAGTTTTCCTTCATGGAGACAACAGGATCATAATTACCGAGATACTCATTATAATGAATATGATGATAGTAACCAAAGGAGCTATGATTCAAACCCGAGTAGGGGTTTATAATAGTGGAAACAATGATAAGTACAGAGGCAATAATAACAGAGGTAGAGCACAATTCAAAAAACATAAAGCTCATTACCAGGCGAACTCTGCACAGCAAGAGTCCCACAAGCCTATAAACAAAATAAAGATAATGATGACTCTAATAATATGGCATGTGCCGCTTTTGATTTTGGGAGAGCATCTCAGTGCCCCCAATGCAAAACATTATTTGAGCCAACCACAGTGTCTACTTTAAGCTGTGGCCATCCTCTTCCCGCTCTTCCTGCGTCAATCGCGCATGATGGGAGAGGTTCTCTTGTCTTACACAAAGGTTTAGTAAATGACAATCCAGTCTCAGTACTTTTTGATTCTGGATGCACAACTATTGGGGTTAGGCAGTCACTCATAGATCCTTCTCATTCTACAGGCAAAGTAGTCAAATGCGTAACATTTGGCGGCACCATAGAGAAATACTCTACCGCTATCATTAGGATTGCTACTCCTTTCTTCACAGGAGATGTACACGCATGTCTTTTGCCGAATCCGATCGCTGATCTTATCATCGGTCGCATTCACGGAGTCAAAGAATGCACTCCGGAGCAAATTTCCGTTTGGGAAAATCAAAATATGCAATCTGCTAATGCGGTAGTCACTAGAGCTCAGCCTTTGACAAGGTGTGGAAAGATGGCCTCATTGCAAAACTTAGGAGAAGTGGAATCCAAGGCAACATGATGAAATGGATCCAGTCATACTTGCATAACAGGAGAACTAGAGTCACTCTTGATGGTCTGCAGAGCAGAAAAGTGTTGCTCCATCAGGGGGTACCTCAAGGAGGAGTAATTTCCCCAACACTCTTCCTTGTTTACATCAATGACCTGGTGAAAGATCTCCCTGCAGGAGTTAAAGCTGCCTTATATGCAGATGACCTAGTACTCTGGTGCGCTGATGAAAATGTCACCACAGCAAATTATAGAATGCAGCGGGCAGCAGACATGCTAGTGTCATGGGCAGAGAAATGGCTTATCACAATAAACACAGACAAAACCTCCACAACACTGTTCTCCCTCGCCCCCAAGGACAAATCAGCTAACATACACCTAGGGACAACCGTGATCAAGGAAGAAAGCTACCCCACCTATCTTGGGGTGACATTTGACCAAAGGCTTACATGGAATAAGCATATTGAAAACGCAGAAGGAAAGGCCCGAAGACGACTAGGCATACTCAGAAAATTAGCAGGTACCAACTGGGGAGCAAATGAACGAAATCTAAAGAAGATTTATAATGGAGTAATAAGACCACACTTAGAGTTTAGCTCAGCAGCATGGTCATCAGCTGCTAACTCACATCTGCAGTCTTTGGACAAGGTGCAAAATCAAGCTCTCAGGCTCATTACAGGAGCCATGAAAACTACACCAATAACAGAGATGCAGAAGGTTGCTGGATTACAGACATTGTCCCATAGAAGAGACACAAAAACCATGATCCAGATGGAAAAGTACAACAGTATGCCAATGCACCCAATGAAGGCAAGACTAGATGAGCTGGCATTGGGACGTCTAAAGCGTAGCAGCTTTGTGCATCGGGGGAAAAGACTTATAAGACAGCATCAAGAAGACCTATCCATGAAGACAACACCACTGAAGCCCACCCTATACCCTGTACCATGGGAGCAGGCCAGCAGTGCCCTCCAAATTAATACATCAGTCAGTGGTCTCACAAGTGGATGTGAGTATAATGATCTGCAAAAACGAACTGCTACATTGAGTATGATCCAAGAAAGCTATCCCGATCAATCATGGATACATGCCTATACAGATGGATCAGCAACAAATGCTGTTAGGAATGGAGGTGCCGGTATCTTTATCTCATATCCTGACAACCACTATGAGACTAGGCACATTCCCACTGGTAAATTCTGTTCCAACTATACAGCTGAGGTTCAAGCTCTAGAGCAAGCTGCAAATATGATTTATAACACCAACTCTGACTGCCACCAGGTAGTCATCCTCACAGATGCACTGTCTGTCCTGCAAGCTCTCAAGGGTGGTAAACTCCCACATCTGAGAAATGAACTAAACAAGGTAGCTGCCAAAAAGAGAACCATACTTCAGTGGGTACCATCTCATTGTGGTGTAACCCGGAAATGAAAAAGGCAGATAAACTTGCAAAAAAGGGAGGAGAATGTGAACAAGAAGATAATGAAGTCACATACTTTGAGAAAAAGAGAGCTATCCAGACTATCAGAAGAGAACAGAACCAACCCAAAGACGACTATCACACTCTCGACCGGCAGGGACAGATAACTATTTTTCAACTCAGGACAGGGCATAACAAACTGAATAAACACATGCACAAGCTACGATTGTCTGCTTCACCACTGTGCACATGTGGATTAAACGAACAAACTGCTGAGCATGTTCTACAGGACTGTCCTCTGTATGACCAGTTAAGAAAGATATACTGGCCGAATGACTCAACACTAAACTCAAAGCTATATGGAGTTAAAGAGGAACTTCAAACAACAGTCGAATTCATCATGAGAACTCGTCTGACGGTGTAATCATCAAAGATGCGATCGCAAGAAGAAGAAGACTAGAGCTCAAGCTCTCAATATGCCTGAAACTTCATCTGTTGAAGATAATGAAGTGCATAACCAAGATGATCCCTTGGTAATTTCTCGTGACTCGTTTATAAAACAACAAGAAGAAGATCCGACTCTTAAGAAATTCTTCACTCTTGTAACGAAAGGTGATCCGAATAAAGATTCAAATTGTAAATCTTGGATTACAATGAAGAATGGCGTACTTGTACGTATGGTGCAAGACTCCACTAAGTCAAGTCATTCTCAGATTCTTGTACCCAAGAATTTGAGAGTTAAGATCTTACAACATGCACACGACTCTCAGTGTGCTGGTCACATGGGTTTTTCCCGTACAAAGTCAAGAGTTCTTGCGGCTTTCTTTTGGCCTTTTGTGAACAAGGACATACGGATCTATTGTCGATCCTGTAAAGTATGTCAAGAAGTCAAATCCAAAGGTCCTCGTCATGCTGCGCCTATTCAGGCTGCAGATATTCCTATTCGTCCATTCCAGAAAATGGCGATAGACATCATTGGTCCATTCAAGATCAAATCTGCTAGAGGACATCAGTTTATCTTGACGTGTGTAGACATGTGCACACGTTGGCCAGAGGCTATCCCTCTAAAGAGCATTACTACCGCTGACATTGCAGATGCTCTTTGGCTTATATTTTCTCGGCTGGGATTCCCCGGAGAAATATTATCAGATCATGGCACCCAACTGATATCGGATACCATGTCTCAAGTAATGTCTACTCTACAGATAGAGAGATCTTTGAGTAGCATCTATCATCCTATGTCCAATGGGATGGTCGAGCGACTAAATAGAACACTTAAGAACTTATTAGGGAAGATAACTGAGGATCATCCTCAAGATTGGGATAGGGTTTTACCCGCGGCCCTCTTCACGTACAGAGAGGTCCCCAATGAACATACAGGGTTTTCGCCCTTTGAACTTGTCTTTGGCGCGCGACCGCGCGGCCCAATGTCTTTGCTGCATGATCTTATAACAGCTGACAATATTGACGATGACACAAAATCTTCTTACGAGTATGTCATCGCGCTGAGACAGAAGATTATCGAAGCATGCAAATTGGCAACGTCCTCTTCTGAATTTGCTAAGCAGAAGGCAAGACAATTTGCTAATAAGAAGAGAACTTTACGACAACTTTGTCCTGGTGACAAAGCATTTGTTTTGCTACCTTGTCGTGAAAATAGACTCCTTATTAGTTGGAAAGGTCCGTACGATATAATATCGAAAATTTCAGATGTTGACTACATCGTCGATATCAACGGGAAGCATAAAACCTTCCACATCAATATGCTTACGGAGTTCCATGAACGTCCTGACTATCTACAGCCTATTTTCCAGGCAACGGACGATGCTCATGTCAAACATGGTCATTACTCATCACTGTCTGTAATACAGGATGAGGAAACAAGTTTTTCGGATGTTAATCTTCCGCTTCCAATGATCCCACTTCATTCTAGTGAATCATGGAAAGACGTTACTGTTTCTCCTGATTTGTCTCTAGGAGAACGGCGACAAGTTTCGTCTATGTTACAAACATTTCAGGATGTCCTCACTGACATCCCTGGACAAACTCATGTCATTGAGCATGACATTGTTCTAACTGAACATACTCCAATTAGGGTTAGACCTTATCCTATCCCTATACATTTCCAAACACAGGTTGAAAAGGAGTTGGATGAAATGATAGATTTACAAATAATCGAACCATCCACTTCTGCATATTCTTCGCCGATGGTTATTGTTCGAAAAAAAAGACAATAACATACGTCTTTGCGTTGACTATCGCAAATTGAATCAAGTTACGAAGTTCGATGCTGAACCTATGCCTTTACTAGAAGAGCTACTTACTCGTCTTTCTAAATCGCATTTTTTCACTAAACTTGATTTGTCTAAAGGATATTGGCAAGTTCCATTATCCGAACGCGCCAAACCTCTTACCGCTTTCTCTACTCCCAGAGGCCTTTTCCAATGGAATTTTATGCCTTTCGGCCTTATGAACGCACCAGCTACATTTGTACGCATGATGCGTCGAATCCTATCGTATCGGTCAGATGTCATTGCTTATCTAGACGACATCTGTCTTTTCAGCGATACTTGGGAAGATCACTATTCAGGGTTAGTTGAATTATTATCAACTCTGCGTGAGTATAACCTGACAGCAAAACCATCTAAAGCTTGTATTGGCTTTAGCGAAATTGCTTTCTTAGGCCATCGAGTAGGTCACGGTTTCTTGAAGACAGAAGACCATAATATCACTAAGATACTTAACATCTCTATCCCTAGGACTAAAAAGCAAGTGCGAAGTCTTTTAGGTCTCATACAATTTTATGGACGTTTCATTCCGAATCTGTCCTCTATCATGGCACCTCTCTCTACACTATTAAAGAAAGGGTCGCCTAACATGGTTCACTGGTCTCATGAATGCCAATCCTCACTAGAGAAGATCAAAACTATGTTTTCATCACCACCTATTTTAGTGTTACCTACAACAGATAAGACATTTGTTCTTCGTAGTGACGCTTCATCCACTGGGATTGGAGCGGCACTAATGCAAGAGTACTCTGGAACTCTGCATCCTGTAATGTATATATCCAGAAAACTTAATGCTGCAGAAAGGAATTACTCGGTTTTAGACCGTGAATTATTGGCAATGGTTTGGTCAATTCTCAAACTCCAAAGATTCCTTCTGGGCGCGCATTTCGTAGTGGAAACTGACCAAAAAGCTCTTACGGCTATCCAAAGTAAGAACTTGAAGAGCTCGAGATCAACTCGATACGCAATCGCTCTTCAACCTTTTCATTTCTCGGTACGAGCTATCCGTGGTTCAGAAAATGTGATGGCGGACATTCTGTCCAGATGCCCACATGATGCCACTTAACTGTTAAATATTGGATTTTTTAATATGTATAACTTTACAACAGTTATTTTTTGTTTCTTTACTAAGATACACATTTGTAATTTAATAATAGAATGATGGTATCTCTACTTAGCGGGTTATTGATGTTTATTCACCGCTGTTCTTTGATGATTGTTTCTTCATAAATCATAAATTTAAGATTATAGTGTGAATTTTTGGTATGCATTGTATAATTACCAGAATTGTATTATACGTACATCACACCTTCCTGGAAACATTTATTCGTAGAGAAACAATTTCTCTCAGATTTTGAGATATATTCTCACCGGTCATATTAGGAATTATAGTTATTCCTGATATTTTCATCTGCGCAGTATTCTTGCGTTGTGAGCCTATTCTACGTTGCTCCTAGATGTATTTAAAAAAAAATTTTTTTTTTTTTCCCGGGAGGTGTGGTAAGACTGTAAAGTGCAATTTTTACTATCTTGCAATATAATACATTTATATACTTATTATGTTCGCAAATATTTTGTAAACAAAGTATTTCCTTTTTAAGTGCTTAAGGAGAAGTCATTTTTGAGTTACTTCCCTTGAAAGCAGTTCCGTCATCTTCGATCGGACTCCGCGGACGAATTTAGGCCGACTGCGATTTATTCTTTGGCTGGGTAGGAATAGATTATTCTTGCTTCAGTATATCTATGGCCTGAATTTATACGTAGTGTTTGTATGAGTAGGACGAGTCTGTCTTATATATGGATATCTTTACATTTCTAAGTCGAACTATGTTGGTTGTCGCTAGAAAAGGTCAAAGGCTATGCAGCGGAAGTATCGCTAGCAAAGGGGTGTGATTCATGGCTGTCATCCTGTCGGGATGTCGAATTTTGTTGTAGCCGGGCTTATCGCCGAAAAAGTGATCTATAAGTAGATGGGGAAAAGTGATAGTCATTTAGACATGTTGTATGTACTTTACCCCAGTGTTTATTCTCTTTTGCCAAGGAATGGCAAAGTTATATTTCGCATAGAAAGGTAAAACCACAATTTATTATGAACTTGGGCTTCGCCATCGTTGTCGATAAGCAGATGCACAGTGGTACTTTTGAAAAGAATATTTATTCAAAGGAAGATGACATTCCTATGTATCAGCACTAGATTATATGATATTATTCAATTACCTCTATGATAGAAGCTATGAAGAAATGAGGACATTTAACGAATGACCAATTTTGGTCTGTATCCTATAGTGAGTGAAGCTCACGAGAGAAGCACAGCCATGTTGAAATCCATATACTTTGTATTTATCGAGTGAGAAAAAGGGATGCCTGTACTATCGCTCGATGAACCAAGAGATCACTGCTACATGTGAGAACCCATGTCTGGGATTCCTATATCTTTATGGAAAATATATATATATTGAACTTTACGTAAAGGGATATTCGCTAGACGAGGTTAGGTCTAGGAGCCTTCCTATATATTGGTTATGGTCTGACGTGCCCAGTCAGTAAAGCCAGATGATTTACATGATGGAACTCTGAATGCTGATTTACGAATGCTCCATTATGATATTTGCCAAGCATGAATGCTAACTTAAGATGATATTCCTGTGATCAACATTATGCTGTCTATGTCGACATTTGTTCCTGTAACCATACACGTACTGTCCAAGTGTGCGTCCCATTAAATGTTATAAAAAGACCACCGTAGTTCCAGTACTTCTTGAATTCGAACAGTGTGAGTATGAGTGATGTACTACCAACCTGTCAACTCTATCGAATCATTCTACCATTCGCGTTCTGACATTCATATACACACTCATTGTCTACACTCACATTCTTGTCGGAGCCTCATCACGTTCCAGGACAAGATGACCTGTATGACCAAAACTGTGCTGGGTTTAATGAGTTGACAATCGTTACACTTTACTACACCAGTCCCAACATCTACATTTATCAACTGGTGGACATTCACGTCATTTAACAAATAAAGCGTGATTTAACAACTACTGGCCAGTATGAGTTTAACACTGGGTCACGAGAGTTTTTTGGCGTACGGGCTTTCCCGTTAGTATGGTGTGTGGCCTCCTCTTGCATCGATCAGCGACTGGCATCTCCTGGGCATAGATGCGATCAGGCGTTTGATGTGGGCCTGTGGGATGGCTGCCCACTCTTCCTGGAGTGCCTGGAACAGATCACGACAATTGGCTGGAGCAACGTCTCGGCGACAAACACGTCTATGCAGCTCATCCCACAGGTGCTCAATCGGACTCATGTCTGGAGACAGGGATGGCCAGGGAAGGGTGAGAATGTTGTTGGCAGTCAGGAACTGCGTGGTCAACCGTGCACAATGGGGTCTGGCATTGTCCTGTTGAAACACAGACCTTTGGGCAGCCAAAAGTGGAAGGACATGGGGTCGAAGAATTTCATTGACGTATCGTTGCGCATTCAAGCCTCCCTCAATGTGCACCAATTGACTCCTTTCGTTGTAACTGATCATTCCCCACACCATTGCACCTCCATCACCGTGCGGCGGAGCTTCATCAACGCAATTTTGGGCAAAACGTTCATTTCGCCTACGGTAGACCCTACGCCGTCTATCATGACGCTGCAACAAAAAGAAAGATTCGTCACTAAACCAGACACGTCTCCATTGATTGTCAGCTGCCCAGGGACGATGCTGGTTGGCCCAAAGAAGTCGATTTTGGCGATGGCGGCGCGTAAGGACAGGTCCTCGGTGAGGTCGTTGTGCCCTAAGTCCAGCGTCATGCAGTCTATTCCGGACAGTTTGATCAGACACATGACACCCTGCAGGCAATGACTGGGCAGTTGAGGAAGCTGTTATAAACCTGTCTCTGAGGTGACGAAGCCGAATAAAGCGATCCTCCGCTGCTGTTGTCACTCTGGGTCATGCACTGCGATGCCAGTCTTCAACTGAGCCAGTGGCTTGAAACCGGTGCCAAAGTCGACTGATGGTACTCTGATGCACGTTTAGATGCCTGGAAACCTGACTTTGACTTTCGCCTGCATGCAGTCGGCCAATAGCAATGTTCCTTAAATTTATCGATAGAGACGCCATAAATGTCTGCTTGAAAATGAACTGATTTTTTGTGTGTAGCGTTATCCTTTTAAATGGTTTCAGTTGCGTAGTCAGTGAATAGTGTTCACCCCAAATTTTGTTCCTTTCATGTGCGCGCAATATGAGCTGTGGTCAAAAATTGCGTCATAAACACTATTGACCACTGCATTGTAACGATTACAAAAACGAACGCAATTCAGGTCAACACGTGCATTTGACACTGTAAAGAACATTTGAGGCTGGTTTTTATATACCCTAGCACCAAATTTTAATTACAAACTCATAAAAACGCGCCCTCGGATAGCTATGCGTTTCTTTTTTTGAACAGTATATATATATACACATGTGTGTGTGTAAAAGGTATCCCAAAAGTCCTTGTGCAGTTTTAAACTTAAATAACTTAAAATTGCACCAGGAATTTTGGGACATCCTGTTCATATGCTGTGATGGGGTACTGTATTTTTTATTTTCAACGGGCCCCCGTCTTCTTCATGTAATTATTTGCGTTTACTTATGAGGAGTTACTAGGGTTTTATTTTCAATTCACCCCAGTCTTCTTTTCTCTGTAAAATAATTGCGTTCATTTATTTCATTAGGCGTGAGTTCATAATTATTAGGCTGGGTTAATTTTTCAGATGCTGGGAGAGAACCCGAAAACCCGCACCTACCCTGTTTAATTGTAGGGATGGGGGGAGTAAAACCACGACCCAGGTTTCAGCGCGGTAACCAATGGAATTATTCCGGTAGGCCAATAGGTCAGCGTGTTATTCTTACGTATTATTTTAGCGCATGAGCACGGAATATTTTAAGATTTTTGCCTCGGTCAAACGATGAGTCATAAGTTAGTTTACGATATCATTGGCTGAGGTCAGATTTAATTTATGTGCAGAAATATAATTGGTCATAGGTCGGCCGAAAGCGGGTCAAGAGAGAGAGACGCTAACGCGATGAATCACAGCACGTCTATTATTGCATCAGAATTAAGACTATATATTTAGCATCTAAATCTGTTAGCGCGCTCTGCTCCCAAGAAATTCAGCTGTGACGAAAGCGCCAGTCTATATATCGTCTGCTCAAACTAGAGAAATTCGGTATTGGGTATGTCTATAACTTAATTAGCGTGGTAGAAAGTTTTTTTTATATAAGAGCTTAGCACGTTAGCCTTAACTTTCTTCAGGGATTTAGTTTAATTTTCACTAATCAGGAAGTGCCATCAATAGCTTACTTATACAAAACTATAGAGTGTAGTGTAAGTTGTGCCTATAATTTTTCAATGAATAAGCTAGCAGGATCTAGGATTTGTGTAGCGGCTTTTGAGATATTAACTGTGTGAGGGTAAGCGCTAAGATAAACGGGTGCTCTGTAATAGGAGGTCTGGGAAAACCACATTTTGATTATGATAAATCGTAGTGTATATACGCGGGTGGCTTGTGTATTTAATTACTTGTGTTATTTGTCTTGGAGTCAGAAGACAAAAGGTTGAGATGGGATTTAATATTACCTAGATGGTGTATATATATATATAATAATAAATTCTTTAAGCACCAAACACGGCGCATAAGGCAGAAACCAGTGCTCTCCAGGTTGTATATATTGTGTTAATTGATACCTTCCCGGGTCAGTTCGTAAGAAGTAGGGCCGGGGAACTTATACCGGGGAATTTTAGCTAGTGGTGAATGAAATGTTGTGACGCCTGAGGGCCAGACGGCACAAAAGATTTAGGTCAGCCAGTGTCTGGGGTTTACCTAACAGACAGCTAATTACGTTGATGCGGGGGGGAAGAGATAGGAGGGACTGTAAATTAGTTGACCCTTGGGTAGGAATATTTGTTTATCGCTTGTGCTTAGCTTGTGTAGGGGAGATGTATTAATTTAGTGTTTATGAGTTAGGAATGAGAAGGTTTTGAATTTGTTGTATAGTTGTTATTTTTTTTGTTTTACAGCACATAGGGGAGGCTGTAGACTTGCCCTACAACTTACTACGGTATTTTGCCTTCTCGGGAGCCTAAGGCTCGAGACATCGCCAGAGGTGAAGAGAACTGGTGACGCGGTAGTATCGGCGCCCAGTACGTCTGCATCAGTGAAAGAAAGGAGACGTTCCATTGCATTGAGGGCACATGCCTCAACGGAAACGGGTTCTTAAATCAGGAGCTCTTAGCTCGTTACAGCACACCCAATAGGCGCGTTGCCTTGTGCTTATATAAAACTGGCCATAATAAAGCCGTACGCCAAAACCCGAAGAGGGGTAATTGGGCAGTTGAAAGAAGTTTCATCAGCAGTGAAGCATCTACATCCCGAGTCAAGTACCTCGTTCTTAATACCAAAGTTATCAGCTGCAGTAGTCAGGAAAGGAGAAAGGGAAATCATTCCTTTCCGAATGCTAACGAGAGGAGGGGAGTGACGGAGACGCCCCTCAGCAGAAGACGGTAGTGTCAGAGAGACATCGAACCGAAGCAGAGGAGAGAGAGACGTTAGAGAGTCAGATAGAAGGACTTAGAGGACAGCTTCTGAGTTAGCACTGAAAAAGTCAGTTAGTGGATCAGTGCTTGTGGTACAGTTGTTAGCTGTGTAGGACATCACAGAGTGCATTAAGACTGTGTAGACATTTAGTTATACGTCTGCAGCAGGACAGTGTGTTAGAGTTAATAATAATAGGATAGTTAGGAGAGGCGGCTCTTAAGTTAGAGATCCCCACCAAGTAGGTTTGTTTAATCCTTAAGTTTTTTTCCATGCAGGTTGAACGAGAGGGTGAAATTGTTGGTTTATAAGTGCCTGTCATTTTAATTGTTCTGTTTCAGGTTTCTGTGACCTCGCACGTTATTTATTTTGCTGTTATTGATTTTGTTGTTTAATAAACTATAAAATGTACACTGGATCAGTTTCTCTATAACTATACTGTACTTATATGCTTGTCTGTATAGTTGTGTCTGTGGACTTAAGTGAAACCTTATCTCCTTTAGGGTAGTCAGAGGTGGTGAGACAGTAGTTAGTAATTAAGTCACAAGTAGTGAGGGAGAGTCAATCTCGTTCTCACTCTCGAAGCTATAAGTCTCATCTTTCCACATTCACTGTCATTTCTCATACAAAATCTATCTTCTCAGGCTTTCTCATAACTAGTGTCTTGTCTCTATACTCAGACAAACTCAAAACATAAATCCACTTTGTGACATATGCAAACTTTTGGAACACCCTGCATGCAAACATAGCTGACATCAAGGGAGCAAGAATAAAGAGAGGGATGTCATGGATGGCACAGGCTGAAGCTATTATTTAGCAGGTGACCACAGCTGAAAATATATTCAAGGGGGAAGAGTGGAGTCAGAGGAGAACTGGATAAACTACTAGCAAGTCATCATCATGCTATGCTTTGGACCTCTGAAGGAAAACGAAAGAGAGGCCGACCAAAAACAACTTGGCGGAAGACTGTGGAGGCTGAGATGCAAAGAATGAACCAGAGTTGGGGCACTGTACGAAGGATGGCCACCGACCGTGCGTCAAGACTCTTAATCCATGCTTCAGGTGGTCCAAAGTGGATGGCTTTGACATGAATGGAAAATATCCAAAGCTTCAAATCTTCAGGAACTGACATGGATCTACTGTTCTGGTCATGCAGGAGTACGCGGCAATGAGAAAGCTGATAGACTAGCTTTGAGAGCACCCATAGAGGGGACACATGATATGGATAAGGGAGAAATACTAATGGCAATTACTGTTTGCCATCTAGTGGGCGACACTGCAATCAATGAATCAAGGTTAAGATTGCTGGAATTTGGCATCAAAAGTGATACTAGCAGATGGTCATATGAGAGGACGCATCCATCGTGTATACAACCAGTGCGCTACAGGAACAGTTAGCATTCATACCCTTCGACATTTACTGAGGGAGACTGAGCACCTATGGGTTTGTTCCGGCAACAAGGTCAATTCTGATCAACAATAACCCCGTATATATACTGAAGCACATTAAAAACGCACCTCTTGTATAATCCAGGAACTGAGTGTGAAATGTAAATATAAGTGTTTACAAGTTTACATATTTGGAATCTTTATTCATTTTCCTATGAATCCATGCTGGTCATTAATTTGTACACTTGATTGTTATGAAATTCATTGCATTCTGTGCAGGCAAGGGAGAAAACCAAAAATGCAACCAATAAAAAAATTCATTCACACTATCCTCAGTATCTGGTATGTCCACCGTGTGCTTGCAAACAAGCTTGGCAGCGGCTCCGCATGGAACGCACAAGTCTCTGAAGGAAATTCCGGGGAATCAAGTCCCATTCATGTGTAAGAGCAGCTTCGAGCTGTTGCAGATTAGCTGGAGAACCTTGCCTGTAGACTGCGTCCAAGCTCGTCCCACAGATGTTCTATAGGGGACATGTCTGGTGATAGGGCAGACCAATCAATCGTCACAATGTTCTGCTGCTGTAGATATTGCTGCGTAATGCATGCGGTGTGCGCACGTGCGTTATCCTGCTGGAGAAGCTGCAAGTCTGGATAATTTGTGAACGCAGGAGCAACCAATGCATCCAGAACCTCATCTCAATATGTCACAGCATTAACATTTCCATGGAAGACGTGAAGAGGCAAGCGATGGTGAAAACTGAATCCTCCCCAAATGTGAATACTGCCACCTCCAAATCGGTTGTGCTGACGAACACAGCAATCTGCAAAGCGCTCTCCACACCGTCGCCAAATCCGCATACGTCCATCAGCAAAGGATATGTTGAATCTGCTCTCGTCTGTAAATAGGACAGCATTCCACTGCAGTCTAGTCCATCTGATATGTTGCTCTGCCCATTGCAGGCGCTGCTGACGATGTCTGTGAGTCAAGTTTGGCCCAACATAAGGTCGTCTTGCAGTACGGCCTGTATCTCTGAGACGTCGTATGACTGTCATTCGAGAGACTTGCCCACGTCTACCCACTATTGCTCTTGTTGTTTGACTTGCCGGGAGAGAACGATTCCTTAGGTGACTCAGCACAATATGACGATCTTGCGCAGGGGTAGTAACTCGTGGTTGGCCACTCCGAAGTCTATCCCGGGCACTGCCAGTGGTTCCGTAACGTTCATCGAGACGTACAATAGTGCTGTGGTGGCAATTCATCCTTCTGGCAATGGCCCACGAGCTCATTCCGGTCTCCAACATACCAATGGCTCGTTGGCGGTCGTTTTCAGATAGTCGTGTCATTTCAAGCACATGTACTGGGTGTTTTGTCTTAACGGCCTTTCTATACCGAGTATACTGCCACAACGCGTAAACATTTTCAGGGTCATAGCTGTTGGGAATCGTGTTGCACGTGTAACTTTCTCATTGTTTTCATGTAGTCTGTACACAAACCCGTGGGTTGAATCATGCACTTTCCATTCCAGCAGCCATTCGCTCTCTACCTCATGACAAACACGGGGAAAATCCAATCCCACACTTTTTTTGTCCAGCTTCTCGGCATCAGTACATATAATAGTGGTACGTTTTTAATGTGCTTCAGTATGTATGTATATGTATGTATGTATGTATGTATGTATGTATATATATATATATATATATATATATATATATATATATATATATATATATATATATATATATATATATATATATATATATATCTATATATATATATATATATATATATATATATATATATAATTTAAACTTAAAATACTTCTAGAACTTTAACCACTAAATTTAAAAACGGAGAACTCACAAAAGCAACTGTTCTGTGACAGGAATGTTCTCCAGACTGATCCTGCGGAGTTTTGGGCAGAACTTGAGCATAGATTCCACCAGGCTGGTCTTGACATTTGCCATACTCATGTCCAGGAGCTTTAACCGGTACAACCTGTGGAAATATGTATTTTATAAAGCAGCTCTTGCTGCATGTGGCAAAGAGTTAATCTGTCAAAGTCATCATCACCTTTCAACTCCCCAAGGAGCTTAGGCCTTCAACAAACTTCAAAGTCTTCCTGTGCCATCAGTTTCAGGTTTTTCTGTCATTTTCATTTGTCTCCAGTTCTCTCCCCCATGCATTTTTTTTTTTTGGGTCCATCTATGCTTGACATTGAACATCAATCTGAAGAAGACAGAGGTCATGACACTCAATGTGGGAAATCCTGAGCCAATAACAATAAGGAACTAGAAGCTAGAATAGATAGGCACATTTACATACTTAGGATGCATAGTAACACCAGATGGGGGAACGAGCAAGGACATCAACAACAGAATGAATAAAGCGAGAATAGCCTTTGCTAGTCTCAACAACATCTGGAAGTCTTCCCAGTACAGCAGAAACACCAAATTAAGATTATATGAGAGCTGTGTACTTTCAGTGCTTCTCTATGGTGTGGAATACTGAAGAGTAACAGAGAAGGAAATGTCGAAACTGTCCTCTTTCCACACAATGTGACAAAGGAAAATTCACCAAATCTTTTGGCCGAATGCCATCACCAACCAAGAACTACTTATTTGGAGTAACCAAGAGGACGGGTTGGCTATGTCCTCAGAAGAGACCCTGATGCCATCACAAGAACAGCTATGCCCTGGATCTCGGAAGGAAAACGAAAGAGGCCAACCAAAAATAACTTGGCGGAGAACTGTGGAGGCTGAGATGCTTTAATTTAGTAGGGTTCATTAGTCCAAAAAAATCCGGCTGGCCTTTTTTTTTGTCTGTCTGAGAATGGCTTCGTGTTCAAATGGTCGCCATTTCGTAAAAGATTATCAGATTTTTTTTGAACATGTTCATCCAAAAAACAGCTTATTAAATCATGCTGAATTGCTTATTAAATAATGATAATGACAGCGATGAGTTTTCGAGCACGGATAGTTCAGATGACGCTGAATTTAGCGATACATTAGCAGATTCTGAGGACAAGGGGGCGTGTCCCTTGGGTGGACCTAGTTATAGAACTGGTAGGGGATTGCTAAAAAGGAAAGGTAAATGCCATAAAAACGAAAGAGAAGATAGATCTAGATCACAGCTGAGATCGGTAATCACTGAATCTGGTAATGCAGAGCTTCAGAACAACAATACTATTGAACAGGAGGTTGAATGGAATGAAGCTGATAAGGGTTCAACTCAGAATGCATTTCGCTTTGCTCCACCTCAGGGCAGGACTCCTGGTGTGAATCCAGATATTGTCCCTGAAGACTCACCAGCTCTTTTTTGCCTCAAAGCCCTTTTTAACAGAGGAAATATTGGAACAACTTGTTGTGTCTGTCAATGATTATGCTGATCACCTCTGTCAGTCAAAAGCTGCAATAGCGAGCACTAGGTCTGTTTATCGCAACTGGCATCCAATAACACTACATGAACTTTACAGGTTTTTTTCTGTTATCACAGCCATGGGCATTGTCAAAAAACCAAAAATGAGTGATTACTGGTCTCAGGAGCCTTACATACAGACTCCTTGGTTCAGGCAGATATTTACAAGGGACAGGTTTCAAGCATTGTATCACACAATGTTCCATGTAAGTGATGTTGACGCGCAGGGAAAAGCAAAAATTGAGCCGTTTCTGCAGAAACTCCTAACACGATTTCAGGAGGCATTTTATCCCTACAAAGAGCTGTCTTTAGATGAAATGGTGATAGGGTGGAAAGGCAGGTGGGCACATAAAATGTTCAATGCCTCAAAGCCTAAGAAATATCATGTCAAGACCTTCGGCCTTTGTGACAGTAGTACTGGTTACGTTGTCAATTTATTGATTTACTTCGGTGCCAATACATCATACAGTCCTGAGCTAGATGTAAAGAGCCAACAAGCCATCAAAGTCTTTGATACACTGCTAAAACCTTGTGGAAAAGGCCATCATATTTATGCAGATCGTTACTACACAAGTTTTGCATTGCTGCAATATCTTACCGACAACAATCAGTATTTTACTGGAACTGTAAATATAAATCGTAAAAATTTTCCAAAGGCGCTGAAGACTACACAACTGATGCATCTCCAGATGAAATGGTTTCTCGATCTAGAAAGTAAATTTCTTTGTGTAATGTTTAGAGATAAAAAGGCAAAAAAGTCATGGATTCTAGTGTCAAGTTCTGCAACTGTGGAAACCAAAAAAATCACAAATCGTTTCGGCGAAAGAAAGCACAAACCCGCTATGATTGATGACTACAACCAACGAATGAATGGATGTGACAAGGTTGACCAGTGTGTAACAACCTATGGAACATTCAACAGAAGAACCAGAAAGTGGTGGAAGAAAATTTTCTTTTGGATCTTTGAAGTTTCCCAGTTGAATGCTTTTGTGTTGTTTGCACTCAGCAGATCAAATAATTCAAAGAAGCAGACCCTACTACAGTTCAAGAATGAGTTAATTACAGAACTTAGTCATATTGCTTCTGATATTATCCAGAATATCCCACACAGAGTACCTCATGCAAATCAACACAACAGTCCGTTGAACCATCTGTGTGGAACCAGACACATTGTAAAAAAAATCGACATTTCTGCGCAGGTGCGTCATTTGTAGCACCCCTCAAGTGAGAACATTTTTTTATTGTGATGGGTGCACAGATCATCCACACCTTCACCCAAATGACTGCTTTGCCAAATACCATGAGGCAAAGTAGTTTAATTTTAAGAATGAAGGGAAAATTTACATTGTATATAGTATACTTTCAGATTTGGAGTGCATCTTCAAAATGTGACAACAAATTTTCAATTGTAATAAAAATAGTATTTATGAAAAGAAGCAGCTGAAACTTTTCTACATTATGTGAATGTACTTTCAAATGGAAGTAGTTTTAGGAGTTTCTGGCTTCAAATTGGATTATTTTTGTGGGTAAGTACAACTCTTTTTCAAATTTTTAAATATTTAAACTTTCCTGCACTCTGTACTGTATAGGCTGCATGCATGTTTAAAATCATTCAACATTTCATTAGATGCATGTCAAAAGGGTTTCTTTTCTCCACATTTTAATATAAAACATTTTATGTTATCATTATAAATAAAGCATTTAATGCAAAATCAGTAATGGTAGTCAAGTCTGTAAATATAGGATTAAAATATTTGTGCGCTTTGTCTAAATTACCAAAAAATTTCAAATTGTTATAAAAACTTTATTTGTGCTCAGAAACAACTTCAACTTTACTACATTATGTGCAAATGGATGTAGTTTAAAATAAAAGTAGTTTTATGGGTTGAAGTTTACCAGAAATAATTACACATAGTGATAAGTACAAATTATTTTTCATTTATTTACATTAAACAGTTTTTTTTCATTCAATAATCTATATGTTGCATGCATGTTTAAAACCCCTGAACCATTCAGTTAGGTGCTTGTCAAAGGAGTTTCATTTCTCTACATTTTGATATATAACACTTTATGTTATCATTATAAATAAAGTATTTAATGCAAAATCAGTAATGGTAGTCATGTCTGTAAATATAGGATTAAAATATTTGTGCACTTTGTCTAAATTACCAAAATATTTCAAATTGTTATAAAAACTTTATTTGTACTCAGAAACAACTTCAACTTTACTACATTATGTGCAAATGGATGTAGTTTAAAATAAAAGTAGTTTTAGGAGTTGAAGTTTACCAGAATTAATTACACATATTGATAAGTACAATTTGATTTTAAATTTTTCTGCACTCATTACTGTATATGGTGAATGCATGTTTAAAACCACTGAACAATTTAGTTAAGTACATGATATAGGGGTTTCATTTCTTCACATTTTAATATATAACACTTTATGTTATATTTATAAATACATTTTTTAATGCAAAATCTGTAAATGTAGTCATGTCTAAAAACGTACTCTCTGAAATTAGCTCGTAAAAACGTGGTTTTTGAGCACGTATACTAAGAGTTAAGCTAATTTTATTTTGTAATTCACAGTATTTAACACATGACTAAATCTGCGTACTGAGTTCTGCTTGAATTAACTCCCTTAGTGAAGGTTTCAGGACCATGGCTTGGAAGGATGATAAAGAAAAGAAAATAAGACCTCAACAAAATAGTAGCTTTCAATGAAAAGCGAACTGAATATTTAGACAAAGCACCTTAAAGGCTTGATAAACTCATATTTGACACTATTTTGAATGAGATGTCATGTTCAATGTTACAGAAACGCTGCTAGATATGTTTTTTTTATCACTGTTATGGTCATGGGTGGGAAGAAGAGAAGAGATATTTTAACCTAGTATTTAGATATGGATAGGACACACATTGAGGAAACCTGTTGATAGCTTTACCAGGCAGCCCTAGCACTGAAATCCCCAGGGTAAGAGAGGTAGAGGAAGACAACAACAAAACACATGGAGAAGAGAGCTGGAGACAGACATGAAGAAGACATGAAAATACTTGAACCTGATGGCACGGGACAGCAAGACTTGACACAGGACAGCAAGACTTGGCACAAGGCCTTTTGGGGAGCTGAACAGTGATGAGTGAATTATTTAGAAATAATCTAAAAACAATCTAAAAACACACTACCTGTCTTCTGATAATGGAGATCTGTAAGGATCCGGTGATCCATGGACTGTGCTAGAAAAATCTCCCAACACCTCAAGGACAAAAGAAAACAAAACATATCAAAATCTAAACATGACTTTTGTTGGAAGTAACAATATTACATCACGTGGGTAATTTCTGTCTTTGAGATTTACTCATCAGTGATGATGCTTTTCTTGTGTATTTTGCACTTTCATAGTGTTCTACAAGTGCATTTACAAATTTTCACTTGTGAGAATATTGTTCTATTGTATTGACATATGTTTGTTGTTAAGCTCTTGCACTGTTCAAGGCCCTGACTAATTTCCATCCGTAAATTTCATTTGAAAGCACTAACCAAACCAGAAACATCAAAATGGCTCAGATCTTTATACAGTCTCCTTTTGTGCATAACTGTTCACTAAAGTTTCCCACTTTTCACCTTAGCTAAGGACTTTGTGCAGTCTACTTCAGTGGAACTCAAGTAGAATTTCGCTTAAGTAGAAGCATTTCTGAAGATCCTGGCCAAATTTTGTTGTCTTTGTTTAAAAACTCTGGTTAAGTTGAATTCTGATAATTAGAATTTTTGCATAAGTTGAGGTAATTTGTCTGTCCGAATTCAAATTTGGACTTGCATAAGTAGAAGTTTTGCCTTCATCGTCTAAGTTACAGTACAACATGGTCGTAAATAATTTTTTAATTTGGTGAATAGGCGATAACAGGTTAATAAACGTCTGTGCATTCAGAAGTACATCACAACGCTAACATTAAACTAAAAATCATGTAATCGTCAGGCCAACTGAGCGAACACTGGTTCACCTCAGTTTACGTGAAAAGGGCCTGCTTTAAACTCTGATAGCAACGGGACTACACATCTGAGATACAAGATAAACCAAGAGTGAAAACTGAAGCCTGTGAAAAATAAATAATAAACATAAACCAGTATTTGGCAGGCACTCGTAAGAAAGAAAGAAGGAAAACATTAGACAACAGGTAAAGCTTACATCAGCTTACTTGTCCTGCAATAGTTACCGCTCTAGGAATCCGCGTAGGAACTGCTAACAGAGCACGCAAAAATACTAAGCTTCGAACGTTTTTACACTTGCGACTAGCAAATAACTTGACACTACATTTAAAGCTTTGCTAAATTGCTTTTGAAAACTTTAAAAGATGCAAAATTGAAAATACTTGTATCTGAATGGTTAAAATAATTGCTTCATGTTTTTACTTCTTATTCTAATGTAATTGTCTATCTTTGAGCAGAATTCTGATAAGCAGAAGTTAGGATAAGTAGAAGTATTTTAGATGGTCCCAGTGACTTCTGCTTATTCGGACTGCACTGTATTTTCATTTCATAGCTACATGAAACATGTAACATGTTGTTACTAATTTTGTTGTACCATGTCACATTTACTTGTATATTAACAAGACATGGGCACTCTGAAATGCCACAAGGTTTGATGAGTACCGATGATGATGCTGCAGACATTCATAAATAGATGCCTGATTAGGATTGAAGAACTGAATAATATGAGGAGATAACCAATGTGGAACTGATGACAAGAACCAGCAGAACAAAGAAGTAAGAAGATGCAGGCGATGAATATAACTTGCATGGAGGAACCTGCTAATAGCATTACAAGGCACACGTTCTGAAATTCCCTGGGCCAAGAATTTGTGGACAGCCTATGCTCCTCAGGAGGCTGAAGGGTAAAGAATAAATATCACATTTACAAGTATAGTAATAAGACATGGACATTCTGAAATGTCTCAAGAGATAATAAGGACTGATGATGAACGAGATATGGACATTCACTCTAGCATACCTCTGCCTTATTCAGCCTGAGAACTTCAACTCCTCTTTCAAGCAAAATTTTTAGTACACCTTCCTTCAGCAGACGACTGCCTAAGTTCATTTTCTTCCATAAAGATCTGTCACCACTACAAAAAAAAAAAAACATTAAAAAAATTATAATGATTTACCTGCTGTAGTAAATAACTGCAGTAAACATGAACTACAAAGATGAAATGTATCATAAAAGTGGGGAAAAAAAATGTGTAAAATTGCTAACGTTTCTCTCTCTGATCAGGTCTTCTATGGGCACTATAAGCAAGGCTGTAGAGTCGGGAGTTGTGAAGTCAGTCATTTTTTAGTGGAACCGGGGTCAATAAAAAAAAAATGCCAGGACTCCTACTCTGAATGTTATGCCATATGACTAGTACAAAAACTGTAGTCGGAGTTGGACTTCAAAAATCTCAGAAGTCAGGGTTGGAACATATTTTGACCGACTCTACAACCCTGACTAACAGCATTAAAAGCACAATGGCCACCATAGGGTATATCCATTTCACTGGTGTGATTTCTTCTGGCTTCCTATTATTTACCATTCTAGTACAGACATACAAATGATCTATATGGTAGGGACTAAGCTTTTAAAATAAATTAA
Source organism: Oreohelix idahoensis (assembly GCA_024509875.1). NCBI lineage: Eukaryota > Metazoa > Mollusca > Gastropoda > Stylommatophora > Oreohelicidae > Oreohelix > Oreohelix idahoensis. The sequence continues at coordinate 823,609 of JAMPIV010009715.1, forward strand.
TTTTTTCTCTAAAACTTTCCTTTCACTTACGGCTGTAATGATTACATAAATAAATTTTGTCTTTAACACACAGAGATAGTGCTGCTATATCCAAGCTTACACAATTCGAGCCCATCTCCGACAGACTAAAGCACAAGTGTTCATCATGTGACGGGGCAGATGATGGAAGATTTTCAGAATAATTTCATCAGACACACGTTCAAAGCGATCTGTGGAGAAAGAAAGATGTCATAAAAGTTTACGAGTTTTCCAACTTTTCAAGACCTAGAAACCAGGCTATAGCAACAACAGATTGCCAGGCGAGAGAGCTACGTAATATTTCCTATTTAAATATTTTTCTTCTTTTTCCTTTAGTTCATTGCCACTTTCACTTGGCTATCTCTTACTTTATCTCTGAATTATCTATCTCGATACAGAACAATCAGGCATTCTAAGTAAAACTGAAATTTTTTTCAGTGGTCACATGAGGTGCTAGCAGTGCACCCTTCTCTTGACTTTCTTATTCCTTACATCTCAGCAATTCTTACTATTCAACAACAATTCCTTATATCTGGCTGTGAAACAGCAACAAGTTCAGCATGGCTGACCGTATGGGAACATGTGTTGCAGACAATTTTTTCTGCCCCGTGTCGTTTCAGGGGGGTATCTTATGAGACAAAGAATAGGATTACTGCACCATACAAGACAACTAATATGACGTGAAGGGGCTGGCAACCTCATCACGAAAAACAACTTGCTGCAGCAACCACTACCACAAGAGCAAGTTTTCACTTGATGCAGGCTTTATGCACGAAGACTACCAGCAGGGGGTGGCTCCAAGCTTCGTAAGGGGTGCAAAGGAAAATGGCCAGCTAGAATGCTTGTCACTCTTTAACCCGTTTACCATTACGGATGAGTCAAATTTAGCAAGGGTTGTCAATTTCATGCTGTTACAGACGAACATGACTAACCTAGTCTCTACAGATGTGTCTACAATTTCTACCCATTACTCTGTGTAATATACGAATAATGTATATTGTATTATTTATACAGTAGAACTCCATTTATCCGAACCCCAATTATCCGAACATCCAATTATCCGAACACTTTTTCCAGAAAAAAAAAAATCAGGAGCCACCAGTCATGTTAGACTACATTTCTGAATCTTTTGATGCGGCAAGCTTCAAATGTGTGCGAACAATTTGTAGAGGATATGATGGGCTAATGGTCGGTCGCTTACGTACAAGAAGTCAGTTAGATCATAAAGTCAGTTAATATCTGGTTTACCAATCCAGTGTACGAGTGCATTCTAGGCAGAACACTGGCTAAACAGACAGTTCAACTTAAAATAATTGTGTCTGCTACTACAGCAGAATAATTTTGGTGTACAAGTATTTCTCTGTGCGATAAGGCATCTTCCAGTAAGCCTAAAGCATATAAAAGGAACCGCAATGTTTTGTCAATTGAAACGAAAACATAAATTATCAAGAGACTAGGAAAAGGGGAAACTGTGTCTTCACTTGCGAGGATTTTCAATGTTGGGAAAGCTACCGTCTCTGACATCAAAAGTAACAAGGATAAAATTATGAGTTTTGCATCGAAATTGGATAGTGAAAATGGGTCGAAGAAACATAAAACCATGAGAAATGCGAAAGATTTGAAATTGGAAGAGGCTTTTTATATATGGTTTGTGCAAAGAAGAAGCAAAGGGGAACCTATCTCTGGCTCTCTATTGTGTGAAAAGGCACTTCAGTTCAACAATCAACTTGACGGTCATTCCTGACTTTAAGGCTAGCCAAGGATGGTTAACAAACTTTAAATCTCGTCATGGCATACGAGAATTGGAGATTCAAGGGGAATCTTTATCTAGCGATGCAACTGCCGCTGAAAATTTTAAAGAAACATTCTTGGCTTTTTTGGAAGAAGAAGGTTATTCACTCGATGATGTGTATAATGCCGATGAGACTGGCTTATACGGGACATCATTGCCTCAGAAATCACTTGCATCTCAGCACGAAGCATCTGCCCCTGGGTGTAAAAAGTGCAATTTTGGTAGCCGCGAATGCCAGTGGAAGTCATCGTTCACCGGTGCGGTGCTAATGATCGGCAAAGCCAAAAAACCACGTTGTTTAAAGAATGTGACATGTCTCCCATTGTGCTACAAAGCACAGAAGAGTGCTTGGATGAATAGTGAAATATTTCTTGATTGGTATACAAATCAGTTCATCCCAAATGTGAAGAGGTTGAGAGAACAAGAAAAGAAAACTGGAAAAGTATTTCTTCTACTGGACAATGCACCATCTCATCCAGAGACGGATACATTGAATGCAGTTGATGCAAATTTTAAAGTAATTTTTCTGCCTCTCAATGTAACAGCACTGATTCAACCAATGGATCAGGGTGTTATAGCAAAGCTTAAAAAGATGTACAAGAAGGAAGTCCTGCGTCGTTTATTGTTGGCTGAAGATGAAGAAAGTGTGGTGGCGTTTTCCAAAAAGCTTAATCTCAAAGACTGCTGCTATGTTAGCTGATGCTTGGACCACCCTGTCACAGGATAATCTCAACAAGGCTTGGAATAGATTGCTTGGGAAAAAGGAGGAAATGAAACTACTGCAGTGGACACAAATGATGATTGTATAAATGAAGTTGTGGAACTGTTTCAAGCAATGCCCGGATTTTCGGACTGTGACAAAGATGATCCACACATGTGGCTAGAAGATAATAATGATTCTGGTTTTCAGTTTTTGAATGACGAAGAAATGTTGTCTTTTGTGCAAGAAGAAAACCAAATACATGTAGTGACCGATGATGAAGACTCCTCAGAAGTACATGATGTACTTGTAGATTATGAAGAAAACCCAAAACGTCGACCAAGTCCTGAAGAGGCCTTTATAGCACTAGAAACAGCGATGGCTTGGTACGAGCAAGAAGATGACAGCTGTCCTACACAGCTTCTGCTGTTGAAGGGAATGCGGGACTTAGCAGCCAAAAGGAGACTATCCAGTTTGGTGCAGAAGAGGATTCCTCATTATTTTAAATAGTGGGCTACATCTGTGCAAGTACATATATACGTAAGTTGTGCCTGGTTTTGAATCGTTTGTAATGTTATTTTGAAAACATTTCTCTTTCTTAAAAAAAATAATTAATGCTGTACAAGTAGAACATGCACTGCAGTGTAATGAAAGATTTTGGTGATACAGTGATCTAATACAGTGTGGGTATTATTATTACAGCACAATTAAATATGTTTTATAGTGTATTTTCCTTGTGATGGTTAATTATTTTTAGAAATATGTGTACATGTACTCGATACATTATGTAATCCAATTATCCGAACATTTGATTATCCGAACGATGCTTGGTCCCATGGGGTTCGGATAAATGGAGTTCTACTGTAATATACAATAATTTATAATTCTTGTATACTAAATATAATATTGTAATATAGTAGTTATTTTGTAATAGTTATGTCCACCTACAAATAGCTAATTAGAATAAAAGATCTTTAAACATATGACACAAAGAGACCTGCCATTTAGGTGACATGTATTGAAGGCTAGTATCAAGATGGTCCGACCTAAATATTAATGTAATCGTCGGTAAATAATCTGAAGGAAAAATGTTATAGTAAAAGGTTAATGACAGGCACATCCTGCTCAGGTTCTAAGAAAATATGAGCTCAAAAGAAACATACCAAAGCCTCGGTACTCCTCAGTCTCATCCTTTCTCAAATAAAGTCGTGCGCTCTTGGCCGGAGGGGTGCGTAGAAGCTGCAGATAAACTGATGGTCCTAACCTGTTAGAATTCTGCTGACTTGGCACATCAGCATTAACTTGCTGGTTGATAAGAAGTATGCGTGGAGCCTGCAATACATATTTTTATATTACAACAACACGTTTGCTCCTTTATATTTCACTGTTGCCGAGCAGCATAATGATTAACAATCTTTATATCAAAGGTTCCCAACCTTTCTTTGAATGGCGACATGCTTTAACAAGTATGTACTACTGCGCATCACCAGACTAAAGTTTTTAAATTATTGGTGCTGTATTTTGTACAATATTTTTCCACACAACCTGCCCAAGGTAAATTCAATGAATTTTATGCCAGAACACCATCACCAAGCAAGAACTGCTGATTTGCAGCCACCAAGAAGATATGCGCACCATCATAGTGAGTAGATGCTGGAAGTGGGTTGGCCACATCCTCAGAACACTGACAGCATCATCAGAATTGCTGTGCTCTGGACTCCAGAAGGAAAGCGAAAGAGAGGTCGGCAAAAAAGCTACCTGGCAGAGAACAGTGGAAGCAGAGTGGAGTCTGTTGCTGCCCTTCAAGATGCCACCCAGCATGATGGTCACTGATTGCTTTGATAGTCAGCAGCCATGGATTAAAGAAGAATTCTGTAAAACGTAGAGACTGATATTTCATGACATGCCTTGTGGCATCATGATATACAAGTCAAAAACCACTACTTGATATCACACAGCCATTCTGTGCTATCAAAAAAGCAAACATAAATTCTTAAACTGTGAGCCTAAAATTTCAACATTGAAACAAAGGTGTCTTGGAAAAGAAGCCAACAAGAATAAACAAAATAACAAACACCAAGATACAGGAAACTTAATTATGTAGAAAACTCAAAAGAAAAGCAGAATAAAATGGTATGGTAATTTTTTTTTAGTAAATATTTTTTACATTTTTGATGTATTTCTTGTCTTCACTGACCTTTATTTTGGTTACCCATTTGTGATAAAGTCAGTTTGAACCCCCTTCCTCAAATTATGTATAAAATATTATTCTATGGATTCTGCTACTATGGCTATTTTTAAATTGGACAATATATGAATAGGGCAAAGCCACCACTTTCTGTCAGCGATCCGCGCTGCATTTGAAAGTATGGATGATTTGCCTAAGGTACAAGCTTTTGGTAGCTCCGCCCTAAATTTTAAAAGTAACGTTAGAATGAATTGTCAAGCGGCCAAGGCACCGGTAGTGTCAGAAGAGTATAGGAGTAAAGGATGGAAAAATAAACAGAAAAAAAGCTACTGTCCAAAATCTATAAATAACTACGCCACTTGTATCGTATCCAAGGTACCCAGCAACTGAGTATAGAAAAATCTTAACCCGCCCGCCCTCTCTCACTTTTTTTCTTCAGACGGAAGTTTGCCAGACAACTGTTGCGTGCTTAGAGAGGAGGGAAAACGGTGGTGTATTGTAAAAAGGAAAAAATATCGTCTACTTGAAAATTTGAACTCAACTGCATTGTGCAAAAGGCAAAAGTGAAACTAAGAATATGTATTTCTTCATAAAAACGAAAGAGAGTAAATAAAAGAAATATTTTGACAATAGAGTATTGTTGTTTAATATAATATCATATAATAACTTATCGGGACTTAGAACCTTGCTTTCCCTGATATGTTAGCACAGTGAAAAGAGCCCATGATAATAAAAAGGAAAAAGTACAAAAATGGAAATGATGATAAAGAAGAAAATAAAACTTAGAATGATGGATGCCAACAAGCAGTTTAATAATCAGTTTTAATATTTAAAATTGATTTATTGTAGAAGTGAGACAGACTAGCAGACACACCGAAAAACCCACGCTGGTTCAGTTTTGAAAATTGTCCGCTGCAGTCAAATATTCTTGACTGGATTTGATTGGGCACCCCCATAGTTAGAAAAGAGGGGGGGGGGGGGGAAGAAACTGCAGATGTGCTAGCCACGCGAACATTTTTTTTTTTCTACATAGTAATAGTAGGATCAGACAAGCAATGTATTGATAAAATAAGGTGGATTTTTTCAAAAAAGAGGGTCAATTTCGGATGAACAGTTTCCATTGGCCAAGTAGATTAATAATAGCGATAGGGTCCAAGCTTAGAGCGCCATTTGATCAAATATAATACCAAGTGAAAGGTTGACACCAGAAGTGCAGTATTGAAATAAAAGTTTCTGCAGTCTGGACACGACGGCAATCTAAATTTGTGCCCAAGATTGCTAGCCAATCTATTCCTTGTGTATTATTTCATTGATGTTGCGGTAAGAAATGATTTATTAAAATTATGTAGCCTAACAAAAATCTTAGGTGGTACGACAAGCCATTTTGGAAGCATATGACAGCCTATGGAGCAAATGCATGCCTAAGGTAGATTGGGGAAGTAGATAAAAGAAAAATTGTATTTGATAATTGATATAACATTGAATTAACTTGTAAGACCAGAAAGCTACTGGCAATATAACATTGAATTAAAAACTTGTAAGACAAAGCATATGATGTCATTCTAAAAAAGAAAATAAATTAATAGTCAGAAAGCAACAAAAAGATGATTGTATCCTTAACTGAAGAGCAGATACCTACTGAGGGTGATGCAGTCACATAAAGTTAGAGACTGAAGCTATGGATTAGCAATGGTTGCTGATCACGAGAAATGTTTGATGATGTGTAAATTGTAAAAGGTGGAGATATATTTATAAAATATATTTAGGAAGGCATTACTTCATTGTTGCATGGTTGAATCGCCTATTTTCCTGTGAAATATAACTGGAGAGGCTGAACACTAGGCATTCTGTCTGGTGTATGTTTTGACGCAACCAGATATCAGATGTTCCTAGGAGACCCTCTTGTGTAGAAGAGTGGGCAGTATTTTCAGCGAGTTACTTATTTACTCCAGGAGACCCTCTTGTGAAGAAGAGTGGGCAGTATCATCAGGACGACTTCCAATTTCTACAAGACCAGAAGTTAAGCCCTGTTGTCTGGGCTTATGGCTTATTATTCTAAATTATTCTCCACACTTATTTCATTAATACATTTCGAGTGACATGATGATATCATCAGTCTCTCCTACTAGTGATAGAGTATAAGACATCAGTTAGTCAGAAAAGGGATACATTATAAGAATTTGTGTATTAAACTCTTAGTATGGACAAGAAGTCCTAGGGTTGAATCGCCTATTTTCCTGTGAAATATAACTGGAGAGGCTGAACACTTGGCATTCTGTCTGGTGTATGTTTTGACGCAACCAGATATCAGATGTTCCTAGGAGACCCTCTTGTGTAGAAGAGTGGGCAGTATTTTCAGCGAGTTACGTATTTACTCCAGGAGACCCTCTTGTGAAGAAGAGTGGGCAGTATCATCAGGACGACTTCCAATTTCTACAAGACCAGAAGTTAAGCCCTGTTGTCTGGGCTTATGATTCTAAATTATTCTCCACACTTATTTCATTAATACATTTCGAGTGACATGATGATGTCATCAGTCTCTCCTACTAGTGATAGAGTATAAGACATCAGTTAGTCAGAAAAGAAATACATTATAAGAATTTGTGTATTAAACTCTTAGTATGGACAAGAAGTCCTGCCTATTTAATTAACTGTATATACATATTGATAGATAAAACTACCTTTATTAATTGTTTGAATTTTACTCCTGTTCCAAAAGAATTTGAGGAGCAGGAGAATAAAATTGTACAAAAGATTAATTTCAAAAAAAGTTAACAATTGTTTTACTTGAGTTTCTTATCTTAAGTTACAGTTGTGTATGTATGTTATCAACATCATATCATACATTCATTCCCCTAGACACTAGTCAAATAAAATAAATAGGTAAAATATTCGCAGAGTGAGATCACCAGGTGGTAGCAGTTAGGTACTCTGACAGTACATCATTGTTCTATCATTATATTCAGGGACCTACATAGCTTGACCTCACTCTGTTGACATCACAATAACAATAACTAATACTTATAACATCAAACCCACCACACCATTGTGTAGGTCCATGTGTGTGTTCCCTGATGAACGCTTGTGATGTGGCTAAATTGTTTGTGTTTTTATTAGTGTATAAAACAGTTCCGTACAATATTGTGTAATATTTATCATCAGCCATTACACATTCTCACAGTTACTACCTCATACTGGAAGCAACTATACATATACACAAGGACAAAAATAAAGAAGTAAATACATCAGTTTAAAAAAAACCCTTACAAGAAAACAATTAATTCTATGCTAGGCACTCGACAGAAGCAAAGGGATCGTGGCCCTTCACAACTGAAAGAAATAGTTATATGAGTGCATGAAACAAAGCATCGCTACTGCTGATGCATTAAACAAGCAAAATAATGAAATAGATGAAACAGTAAATACCCCAGGAGCAATTTGAGTTGAGCCATCATTAACAAAAACTGCGGGAGTTATGAAATGTTCTTTCTCCTCTAACACATCAAGATCAATAGAATCCTTCTGTGTGCACTGTGAGCTAGGCCCTGCTATGGTATCTACTCTTCGATACCTTTTCAAACTCAGTGCTTCTTTAGGAGGTTGATTCTGATCATCAGACTTGAGATCTGAGTCATCTAATTCATCCCTGAATGAGGAGAAAAGCAAAAAAATCTTATCATTAGGTTCAATGTCATAGTCATTTTCTCAGTCACCTGAGTGAGAAGCAAAACATAAGAGTTTTAGACTCAATGTCATAGTCATTTTTTCAGTCATCCGAGTGAGAAACGTAACATAGGTTTCATCCATTATCCTTCAGCCCATCCTCCGCCCCTTGAAGCAAAGCAACAAACATAAACCAAGCCTTCCTATCGCTAGCCATCAGTTTAAAGTTTTTCTATGTCTTCCTCAACATTTTGACTTCTGCTTCCAGTTCTCTTATCTATGTGTTCCATCCATAGCCAGCATCTTTTTTTTTCCGTCTACAGGATAGCCTTTTCTTACCCCCTGAGTTGCTTTTCCAGTAATACAGGACATGATGGGGGTAGCCAGTCCCATGCACACCCTTCTTTAGTTGCTTTTAACGACATTCATGGTAGGTTACAGTGTTACTATTCATTGATCCACTTTTGGGCCTCGGTAACAAGTGGGTGAAACATGCAGATCAGTAAAACTATTAGCGAAGCAGCATGATAACATCTGTAACAAGTCAGCCTTTTTGTTTCTTATGGAGCATGCTAAACACTATTGCTGCTTGTCCCCCTAGCACTGTATTTCTCAACCATTTTGTGTTCATGGCACACTTTTCAATTTTCTAAAAATTTGCGGCACACCTATCTGACCTCACGCCTGAATAAACAATTACAATGAAATATACTAAATTATGCTACAGAAGGATGTTGAGAATACCCTGGACAGAAAAAAAAGACCAACAGAGAAGTACTGCACTCACTAAACGTTGAGGAAAATTCATGGCTCCTAAATACCATCGCAATAAGGAAGATGAAATTTTTCGGTCATATAAAAAGACATAATAGTCTGGAAAAATTAGTGATGAAAGGCGTGGTCTCTAGAAAAAGGGGAAGGGGTCGATCTAGACGACTTTGGAACCAGGACATCACAGAGAGCCTGAACTTGTCTTTGGCTGATGCAGGTTGACTTGCCCAGAATCGTGATGCGCTCAGAGCAGTTGTAATGGAAAAAAACGTTCTGGAAAGAATACGTCACATGATGATACTAAATTAAATACAATAATTTGTGCATACTTTAGTATAAATAACACTCTCAATTTGATTTTCTTTTAATTGTTTAAAATAATTATGAAGTATATCTATTTTTAATCAAAGCAGTTAATAGCTCGTTATTATTGAATGAATTCAAGCTGTAAGATCAGTACCGCAGTCAGCGACTCATAGCTTGACTGCCTGCGTCAGGACCAGCGAACCAGAGCTGGTCAAGACCGTGCTCCACCTCCACGTGGTGGTCCTGGAAACAGCCTGCAGCAATGCAGTCTGGCTGAGCGAGCACGGATCGCAATGGGAAGGCAAACCCGGTCCTAAAAAATGCCGTGCAGAAGTTGGATGTGTCGACCGAAAGGTGCAGATATCACAGCTACGTTGTAAACAGACACAACGCAACCACCGTCCTTTTCAGGGCGAACGAAGAAGAAGAAGAAGTAAGATCAGTTTTATATTACATGATCACTAAAAATATTCTTCATGTGGTAAATTTACAACATTTTTGCGGCACACTTTGATAGGCGCAGCGGCGCACTAGTGTGCCGTGGCACACCGCTTGAGAAACACCGCCCTAGCAGGAAGCCTGCATCAAAACATTCATGTGCTGTTGATTTCTGAGGCAATTTGTTTTACATGATTACGCTGTTAGCCCCACGTACAGCCTCATAATGGACGCCTCTTACGATATGCGCTGGAGGAAGCTGTAGCCCTATTCTTTCTTTGTCTCCTCGGAGACCCCTAAGAACTACACAGGGTATTTGTGAGACATGGGAAGGTGATCCCATTACAAGCCCATTGAGGCATATTGGGAATATGGTGTTAGGCCCATATTTTCTCGACCATCGGCACACTAGGGGTGATGTGGTCAGCATGAGACATGGGTATCACAAAAAAGTCTTTCCAACGGTGAAAAAAATCATGAAAATCAGACAGTATTGTAACATTAATGTTAAGCTTGTTTAAAGATGGTATGTTTGAGCTGTCATATTCTGAAAATCAGGATTAAACTTCAGTATGACATCAATGTTTCAAAAATTGGTTTTTCAATGTAGTTATCATATGGTACATTAACTCCATGTTTCAGGGCATCACAATCGGACTGACTTGATATCTGAAACATGGAGTACAACAAAAACAACAACCAAAAAGCTAGAGACTTTCATAAATGGGAGCTTGTGTAGAATAGAAGGATTGAAATGGTATGAGGAGATCAAAATGTGGAATGACAAGAACTAGACAAGCGCCAGGGGAACACGAAATGAGAAGACGCTGGAGATGGATAGACAAACAATAAAACAACCTGTTGACAGAATTACCACACAATCCTTGTTCTGGAATCCCCAGGGTAAGAGGTAGAGAAAGACCAAAGAACACATGGAAAAGAGAACTGGAGACAGACATGAAGGGATGAAGAAGACACGGAAATACCTTAAGCGGATGACACGGGACAGGAAGACTTAGCATAAGTTCATTGAAGGCCTATGCTCCTTTTTGAGTTGAAAGGTGAAAGAATATTTAACTCAGTATTATTAAAACCATATCAATCTCACACTGTATTCACCTGTACTAATATACACTGTTACAGGAATGCGCATATATATATATTAATGAACAATGTAGTCATTGGCAACTTTGACCCCGTAATGTGACAAGAGCAATGAAAAGGTACATAATTTTCACACTATTTAGAAATTTATTTGTTGTGCTAGTAAACTGGAATGTTTTTCTATATGTATGTTTGGACACTAACATTAACAATAACCACCGTGACAGAAGCATGAAAGGTTTGCTACTGGTGCAAATAAATGAAAGAAAATACACAGCAGTGAAAACATTTCCATTGCGACATGGTATGTAAGATAAAGACAGTCCCATAGTAGATACTGCCGCAGAGGAATGAAACGATACAGGCTTCACTATATAATGTCCGTCCTATATGAAGTAGGGAGACCATTCCCTTCCCTAAATCAAAAGCAGACATGTACCCATTTATAGCTGGGTAGACTGAAGCATGATGCTCATAGGTTTCAAAATCAGTAAAGCAAGTGCTCTAACCATTCTGCCAAACAGAATTTCAAATGGACTGCAAGAACACCATAAAAAAAATATACAAAAACTGACAAAACTATCTCATTAGAAAGATATAAAATTTACATGTTGGGAATTAAGCTGGTCAAAATCTAGGAACAAAAACTGAAGGACATACCATCTACTACAAGGAGTAAAACAAAATACACAATAAGAATACAAAGTTTCTTAGTTACAAAAATATCAAGAGCTCAGTAATGGGATGTCACTCAATATCAAGCAAATATGACGAGCAATACACAAGCATGCAGGACTACTCCTAACACAGGTCAAGACAATAAATGCAGATTTTGTTTTTTTAACAACCAATAACAAAATAAATCAACATGATACAGAAAACAGATGTCTTTTGTTTGTTTACTTATTGCTCATGATTTGCTTTCATCCAGCGTCAATAAATGCCCGAGGCATAACATATTTATGGTTGAAATAAAAAATAGTGGGTCATGTGTTCGATATGAGCTAAAAAAAAAAAAAAAGAATTCAGAGATGCAGAAATAAGGGGTAAGGGTTAAAAACCTAAACCTGATCCTAAAGACATGTTTGGGTGTCATCTAAGAACATGCCGCACTGCTCATTTCAACCATATTTATTTATGAATAGCGTATTCTATCCAGTATTAAAATGTATGGGCTTGTTTTAAAGCTGTCCCAGTAATTTCCAATGGTACATTCTAGAGACTTGTTAGTGATGACCACAACTTTTGTCTAATAGCCACTTAGCCTAAGGAAGTGGTTCTCAAACTTTTTAATGACAACTCGGGAAGCTGGCATCCCATGTAGGCCTAGCTAAATTGACAAGTAAAACTTAATTACAGGAATTCAGCCAAAGATATGCCACTTAATACTTTGAGGAAGAGAAATGTAACGTATACGATCCATCAAACTGTTTCCAGTGACCCAATTTTGGGTTGTGACCCATAGGTTGAGAATCACTAGCCTAAGGCCATCTTTCGCCCAGGTATTACCGGGGCCCAAAGAATAGTAACTGTGTTTGTTGAACTCCTTGGGGAGTTAAAGGGTACAGATTGAAGGCCATCATTGTTACTTTCTGTCACTATTATAACAATCACTTGTGTAGATAGCTTTCATTTTGTGCAGTTAAGATTAACATCAGCATTGTTCAACTGTATAACAACTGATATTCCGGGTTGTGCTACATCTAATATGGATGACATTAAATTATGTTGTCAAAAAGAGCAGATCCGAGACTGTGCACATTAATGCATAGCTCCTTGTTAATCTGCCATAACTTTCCTAGCTGGTACCCTTGAGGTTTTAGCCTTCTTGTGTGAAGAAATATTTAACTATAAAAGTCATTACTTGTATGTAGTGATTAAATACGGCAGAAGTGATAGGCTAAACAGTAGACCGTTTGTTCGAAATGGCCTTTTAAAAAAAAAATTCAAAGCCGCAGCAAATAGGAGTATGGGTTAGGTTTAGGAATCCTAAACCGAACCTTAAACCTAAACAGTAATGACATGAGCAACTTAGGAAGACATCGAAGAACATGTCCGGCCGTCTTCATTTCAACCGTTAGCCTATATATTTCTTTCCTACCTTCCTTCCTTAAATAAAGGATGCACTTACTTGAAATATCAAATACTCTCTCTCCACATGTAAGCCAGGGAGCCGCGGTAACGCAGTGGTTAGTGCACTGGTTTCCTAGCTCGGTGGTCCATGGTTCGATCCCCAGTTGAGGTTGGACTTTTTAGACTGCAAATGGCTCCGGGGTCGACCCAGCCTCATGAATTGGGTACCAGAGTAACTCTGGGAAGGTTAAGGCGGCTGGCATGATGCTGACCACATCTCCCCTAGTGTGTCGAAGGTCAAGAAAATATGGGCCTAACACCATATTCCCAATATGTCTCAATGGGCGTGTAACGGGATCCTATACCCTCCTTAAATGTAAGCCTACCTTGCCGTTGGTTGGAAAGCTTGAATGCCCCAATGATACCGGGAGCTATGCCGGCGGGAGTTTTACTCCTGGCAGGGTCACCCAAGCCGGACAGGTCCTTGGTGAGGGGCCAGACTAAATGGGCTGAGGAGTAGATGCAGAACCCACCGGCGAGTGGTACATGCTCTGGTCTGCACCAATCCACTCACACTTCATTGGGTTAAATGCTTTCTTGCCTCATTTTTCACTGTTTGTCGTCTATCGGGAGTAGTTTGGGACCCCTTACGGTGTAGGCGCAGGACCCACTGACGAGTGGACCATGCGCTGGCCAGCACCAACCCAAAACCCAGGTATGGGTTAAATCCCGGGTAAATGAAGCTCGTAAGCCTTGGAAGGCAGTTCGTCTAGAAGGTAGGCTGGGGACAGTCAAGGGCTAAGGAACGCAAACCTACAGAAACGCCTGTTGAAATCGGATGCACTGGGCTACATGCTTAATGAAACAGTGCAACGTACTTCGCCTAATGAAGATGTCACGAATACAATTTAAGCATTGTGGTGCTCGTCCCATGGAGTCCCGCCAGGCGGCAAGAGTGCCGGACTCCCCACCTCGAAGGGGTCCAACCAATATTACTGGTGGTCACCTTCCCCTGAATTGTGGAGTCAAGGTACAGAGGGAAAAAGCTATTGACCAAACACTCAACATTCTGCAGTGGAATGCAGGAGTTCTCAACAAAAAAGTCCCTCTAAAAAACCGCCTTTCTGGGGATAAAATCGATGTGGCTTGCATCCAAAAAACACATCTCAACAGCAACCACAGATTCTCAATAAGAAGATACCAGGCTTTCCGACTCAATTGAGAAGGACACAAAGGAGGTGTGCTATTACTTACCCGAAATTCAATACCAAGCAGTGAGGTATCCATGAACTTCAACGACCAGTCGGAAATTTCAGGGGTTGACATTAAAATAAAGGACACGAACATGCGTATCTACAAATTGTATGGCCCACCAAGCAAAGATCTGTCACTTGCAAGTATGGAAATAAAGAGCTCAAACTGCATAGTGGTCGGAGACTTCAACAGCCACTCGGAAAGGTGGGGATATCCGGTTACAGACAGTAGAGGAAGTGGAGGACTGGGAGAAAACCTTCACCTATCAACAGGCCAGATGGTAAACCCAGTTTCTACTCTTGATGGCACACCACTTCCGCTCCAAGCCTAGCTTTCGCCACAGGGGACATCCTTCACAAAATTGACCGATAGGTACTTGGCCAGCTAGTAGGCAGCGACCACAGACCAATAAAGCTAGTGGTTAATATGGAGTATGTTCCCCATGAAGTGAAACTATTGCCCCGATGGAATTACAAAAGAGCTGACTGGGATAGTTTTGCAGTGGTGACTGACAGTCTTTGCGAAACCATCAACACACAAAACAACAGCATGAAATATATGGTTGAAAACTTTAATAGAGCAATACTTGAAGCAGCTATTGAGACTATTCCGAGAGGGGCAAGTAAGAACTATAAACCATACTGGAGTGAAGAACTGCAAAAACTTGAAGATGAGGTAACAGAAGCCAGAGACATGGCAGAAACAGAACAAACAACTAAGGCAAACATCTTGCTCAAAGCAACCACTGCAAAGTACAAAAGAGCATTAAACCAAACAAGAGACTGCTGGAAGCAAACAACAGAAAATCTCAACCTAGATAAAGAAGGGAACAATCTGTGGAAACTAGTTAGAGCTTTGAACAATGAAGAACCTGACAAAAAATCACATTACAATCAAACAAGGTGAAAATATGCTCTCGAGGAAAAAAAGCATGCAAATGCACTCATGGAACATTATGCTAGTGCAAACCACATTGATGTCACAAAGGCAAAAAAAGAAGCTTCTGGCCATCCTAAACTGCAGCTGGAAAAGAGGAATAGTACCACAGGCATGGAAAGACGCCATACTGATTCCAATACCTAAGAAAGACAAAGTTCAGACAGAACCAAATGGCTACAGACCTATCAGTCTACTTAGCTGTGTTGGAAAATTGATGGAACGCATAATTAATACCCGACTAATGTGGCATCTAGAGGAAAAACATCTCTTAGCCCCACAGCAAGCAGGATTCAGAAAACACAGATACACTGAAGATCAGATCTTACATATCTCAGAAAACTGAGGACGCTTTCCAAGAAAATAAGCACACACTGGTGGTTTGGGTGACTTAGAAAAATCAATTGACAAAGTGTGGAAAGATGGACTGAAAGTCAAGCTGCAAAGAAGTGAAGTGTGTGGGAGAATGTTCAAATGGATCAGCCACTATCTTGAGAATAGAACTGCCAGAGTCCAACTACAAGGACAGACCAGTAGGAAGATGGTATTGGAGCAGGGTGTTCCCCAAGGGGGAGTCCTGTCACCCACGTTGTTCCTCGCATATATTAATGACATATCAGAGAATATTCCAAGAAGAACCCACAATGCCTCCTTTGCAGACGACTTAGCCCTGTGGATCTCAGAGGAATAAATAACTACGGCAAGCACTCGGATGCAGCAAGCCCTAACATCATTGGAGGAGTGGGCCAAGGCATGGCTAGTAAAGATAAATGAAGGGAAGACATCATACAGTGTTTTCTCTCTCAAACAAACCACAGATCTCCAAATTGGTGCTAAATGGGCAAAATCTACATCTAGATGAAAACCCAAACTACCTAGGCATTACCTTTGATCGCCGCTTGACTTGGAAAACCCAGATTTAAAAAAACAGGACAAGAGCAAGGCAGAGAATAGCAATCATGAAAAAAACTAGCTGGCACGGGTTGGGGAGCAGACAAGAGAGTACTAAAGAAGCTATATACTGGGTGAGTGAGACCAGTCTTAGAATATGGCATTGCAGCATGGTCACTGGCAGCTAAGTCGAACTTTGACAAAATAAACAGAACCCAAAACCAAGCATTGAGAATCATAACAGGGGGCGTGAAGTCAACACCCATTGAAGAGTTGGAAAAGATTACTCACCTCCAGCCTATGGAGGATAGAAGAGATAGCAGAGCCCAGCAACAAGCCAAGAAATTCAGGAAGCTGATAGACCACCCAATGCACCAGAGAATAAATGGAAGGGGAAGACTGAAGTGAAGCAACTTTGTAGAGACAGTCAAAACAAAGATGAGAGCAGACCCCATAAACACAATATCAACAGCTACACCAATATGTACTGCACACAAGTTACCAATCTGGAAACAACAATGCTTCCCTAAAATGATAGAAAACGTTCTTGGTATTGAGAGGAAGAACAGCCAAAATGAAACAGAAAGGCTGCAACATCCCTGGAAATGAAGAGGCTGACAGATTGGCAAAGGAAGGGGGAAAGCTTCCTCAACATGACACAAATATAACTTATGAGCAGGCCGAGTTTTATCAAGCGCAGGTACAAGTGGGAAGAAGAGCATCCAGGCCACACAAAAAATGATCAGCATTACCAGCTCAGCAGAAGTGAACAAGTGGTAATCTTCAGACTTTGCACAGGTCATAACAGACTGAGATACCATCTATTCAACAAATTAAAGATAGGAACTACTGATGAGTGTGACTGGCACTGATAAAATGACTGCCGAACATCTGCTTCAAAGGTGCCCAACATATGAGGAACAGAGAAAACGCATATGGCCATCACCAGTACCATTCCAGAATTTCTAAAGTAGATCTCAAAATCTTCTGGGTTGCCTACCCCGGCCCTAAAATTATATGGGGCGAAGGTAGATTTCAGAGGCCAGTTCGCAAAGAATTCAAGCCTCGTCGGCGTCCCGCAGGCGTGTCAGTGGTATGCTGCGGAATGACCGCACTAATGTGTCTTCTCTTTGTTACTTTCACAATTGCCTCCTGTTGGCGGAATTGTGGATTTTAAAGCTGCATCCAAGGTAGGATGGGTTCATTTTCTACACAAGACAACAGGAGGCTGAGACACCTGGGAGTCATGACCCAGGTGGGCCCGCCCCCCTTAGAGTGTAAATGAGAATAACGGGCCGAAACACTTGTTCGATGGGGGGATAACTTCTGATGATCAGATTTCCTCCTGTTGTATCGCTCCGTATAGATGTGGGCGACGTAACTGGATCGAAAGACATTTGGGGTGAAATCGGACAGACGTTCCAATGTTGCTCATTTCAACTATATCAAGGTATGACATATTTTAAAGTGACTGGAATGGGTCAGTCTAGGCCCCTATAGGCTAACTCGTGACGTTGTATGATAAACAACGATATTGACATGTCAGATGGAACGAAATAAATGTGGCACAATGTTATCATTAAAATGAAATAATCATCAACGTATTCAGTTTCCAGTTTTATATGACCAAAACACATTATTCAATATAATACCGTATTCCTATGTTATTACTGCTGCGCTTTGGAGGCTCTTTTGCCGACACATACTTCTCCATTTTGGGTGTGCTTTGTAGTTTGCGCCAAATGTTTTATTTCAAGGGGCATTACTCTAATAAAAATGTCAATCATCATCATGTGACGTATTCTTTCCAGAACGTTGTCTCCATTAGTGC
The DNA here is from genome assembly GCA_024509875.1 of Oreohelix idahoensis. Classification (NCBI taxonomy): domain Eukaryota; kingdom Metazoa; phylum Mollusca; class Gastropoda; order Stylommatophora; family Oreohelicidae; genus Oreohelix; species Oreohelix idahoensis. Next base: position 841,574 of record JAMPIV010009715.1, read on the forward strand.
CCTTGATATATAGAGTGACGACAACTAAAATTTGGCCGCCATTTTCGGTCGTACCCGTATTGCAGGAAAATGGACCCGATCATGAGTTTCGGACCCAATTTGCATTTTCGTTTAGGTTAGCTAATAATATGAAATAAAATTAGATGGAAATACAGTAGCACATATTTGTACTATTATTTGTATTTCAAGTAACAAAACAAAAAGAAGAAAACTAGTTTACTTACCGGTTTATTGAAAAGAATCAGTAGCGTGGATTTTTAACACATACTCCGTTGAATTTTATATTCCGTTAGAATTCTACTATTTAGCAACAAAGATTTTATTATAGTTTTATTATATATATATATATATATATATATATATATATATATATATATATATATATATATATATATATATATATATTATATATATATATATATATAATTTTTATATATATATAATAATATATATATAATTTATATATATATATTTGTATATCATGTATATTATATATTATATAAACATTATATATATATATATATATATACAAATTTTATTTTTATATAATAATAATATTATATAATTTTTATTATATATTATAATTTATAATTTATATTATTATAATTAATAAACATTATATAAAATATAATATAATATAAAATTTTATTATATTTATATAATATTTATATATAATTTTGATATATTTATATATTATAATATATATAATATTAATTATTATATATTTAAAATATATATATAATTATATATATATATATATATATATATATATATATATATATATATATATATATATATATATATATATATATATATATATTTATATATTTATATATATATATATATATATATATATATATATATATATATATATATATATATATATATATATATATAATTATTTATAATTATAATTTGTATTATTATATAATAATAATAATATATAATTTATTATATAATGTTATATAATTTTATTATAATTAAAAAATATTAATAAAATAATAAAAATATAAAATTTTATTACATGATATCATTTTATATTTTATATATTTAAATTATATAATTATAAAATTATAATAATTATATAATTTATATTATATAATTTAAAATTATATAGATTATATATATATATATATATATATATATATATATATATATATATATATATATATATATATATATATATATATATATATATATATATATATATATATTTTTATATATATATATCTTATAAATATAGAAGAGGTGTTAAGATTAGACAGACCTAGGGAACTGCATAATATAGTCCAACAATATTTATCACGAACAAATGTTAATATTAGTGTCTGGGAATGTGAAGGTCTGATGCTGTTCTTACAATGCATATGACTTTTAACAGATGAAAGTCAATTAAATATCTGTTAAAGTCAGTTATATAACTGGAACCACCAGGCCTTTACACCCCTCCATTTTAATATAATTCTTGTTCAGAGTTTCTTCTTGATTTTGTTTGTTTTTTTTGTTTATTTATTTAACGTATTAGCATAATTGTGATTGTCCCTATTTACATGTACAATGATTTGACAAATGTGATGCCACTTTCTCATATCGGCAGTTGCTCTATATAGAGATACAGGGCACTAGTCTCCATTACAGCTGCTCTGAACGCATCACGATTCTGGGCAAGTCGATCTGCATCAGCCAAAGACAAGTTCAGACTCTCTGTGATGTCCTGGGTCCACAGTTTCAATACATTGTTATTTCAATGAATTGACAAATGCTGTGACAGTATTACATTTTTTTTTTAATTTTTAAGTTCTCAGCTATGTTTAATTTAGAAGTATATAGTAAAAAACTGGATATTATCTACTCGTAATTGTTTCCGCATAATTAAAAGCACGAATTTGTATACTACAGTATCGCGAAACTGAACCATAACGATCACACGTAAATGCGTATACTTTTTTTATTTCTAATAAACGCAATAATCCAAATATTACATTGAGTAAAACTTACTGATTCATCAGTAGTTATGAGTTGTCCTGTCACAAAAATGTATTATTTTATACTTTAATAATAAAATCGGTCGATAAAAGGCCCTTTCAAATAAGGAAAATTTCTAGCTGATAAAACCATATTAGCCGAAGCAAACAAAGATCATTCCAGACAATAATAATAGATCTTAGGCAACAAATTTGTCAGTGAAAGAAAGGAAGAAAATTCCTTAATGTTACAAAAAGTCGATCCTCACATACGAAAGAGTACCAAGGGAAATAAATTAACAGTGAGATCTCTGAAGACAAATTGTTGTATTATGAATGGTATTAAGCATACTTCAGGCAGATAGCAATACTATTTAGGGTGTATAAATAAGGAAGGCCTGTCGTAAAACAGAACAGAAAAAAAAACTGAACAAAATGTATTGGAGTCAGTTTTACGAGCGAATAGTACATTAAAAACATGGAAGGTTTCGGAATTACCCTTTGTCAGCCATATTCACAAGCAGGAACATAGAAGTCATGAGAAATGAAAATAAAGTACTAACACAGTGTATACCTAGAACGGAACGAAACAGGGAAGTAGCAGTTGATATAATCATCATTGATCGTCGTCAGTTCCGTTTTTGGTTCTTATGGAGTAAAGAGTAGTATAGACTATAGAGTCCCTTCGACATCCGATCCCCTTGCAGAAAGCCTGCTACTTAACATTCACGTGCTTTTGCAATGGTAGTCCACAACCATTTCCCAACCACTCTTTTCCATTCCGACTTCTGAAGCAATATACTAAAACCAACGTCCTTTTCGCAATATAGTCAAAATGGTCCGAAATAAACCAAGAGCCAAGAAGAGGAAGGTATACACCAGCCCACCAACGCTGAACAACCAGGAGAACAACAAAATCAAAAACAGCCACCCGGAAAGAACAGCCGACCCACCGGTAAACACTATGAAAGAGGTGGAAGACACAGCTCTTCAGCACAGACAGGTACAAGAGGAAGATACAGAAGACATCGGAGAGACCATTATAGACGCACTACGCAGAATTCAAGACGGAGACGAGTTCCTTAGGCTCTCTCTACAAGAAGCAATATTAAAAGTAGCTCCTGACGTGCAAGCCAACGAAAACCCCGAGAAGCAAAGAACTAGACCTAGTCCGGACGAAACAAGAACTGACAACTACTCAAAAGCTCTGGCTCAAGAAAAGGCTCCCTCCAACAACGAACAGTTACATGATTCTTGTCCTAACCAAGACCGGAGAAGGGAACACAGACTTACAAGACAAACGATACAGGAGAGGATCGTTAAGATCACCCAGATGTCTGGCGGTGAGGCCTCACTCAGGGCCCTACCCGACGATAAAGTGATCGGTATCCTTGAGGTAATAACTGGCAGGAGAGGCATCGCTAAAGTAGGGAGGCACGAAAAGGGAGTCGTGCTTTCTCTCAACAGCACGGATAAAACAACTTCGCTGGTGACAGAACTGGGGTCCGGACCGAACGAATTCATGCTGCCCCACCAGATAAAAGTAGTGATGGAGACCGGCAAGACAACAAAGAAGTTGGTGCTAAGAGGAGTCGATACCAGATGGTTCGCAAACGAAGTCCAAAGCTGCCTACAAACTGAAAACACAAATGCCCAAATCATACAAGTCGAAAGGTTAAAGACATGGAATAAAAAAGATACCAATCTGGTAGTAGTAACTGTTGAAGGAGTGACAAGACCTGAAAGACTGACACTCAAAGATACATCAAAAAGAACAGAAGCCTATATCCCTCCGGTGATGCAGTGCTCCAACCGCCAGCAATTTTCCCACACCAAGAAAACACGCAGGAGAGATACAGTCTGCCGATATTGTGCGGGAAACCACCAATATGGCGACTGCCCCTGGGCGAAGGAGGACCTCAAATTCAAAGCGATTAACACAAACCGTACCTGTGCAAACTGCCTCGAAAACCATGGGGCAAGGTACCGAGGCTGCCGTGTGTTCCAGGAAACAAAGAGCATACTGAAGGAAGCGGTATCCAAAAATATCCCCTTCAGAGAGGCAAAACATAGAGTGACAGCGGAGGTCGCGAACAGACAGCGCACAACAGATAGAAGACAGCTGCATCAGCTGACCGCTGAAGTCAAAGAAATAAAACTAAAACTCCAGGTCGAGAACAGAAGCAAGCAGACTCCCGAAGATCAAACCGACAGTGATGAAGACGTGATAGACCTACAGAGCATTAGAAATATGATGGAAGTCATGAAAAAAATTCAGCAACAAATAGAAACAGACGTCAAGAAGCTGACAAAGCTGAAAGAAGAAAACTAAGAAATACTCAAAAGAATAGAAGCAGAACGAAGAGCCGTAGAGGAAATTACATCTGACACACGAGAAACTAAAACGAACGACCAATCAGACGAAGAAATCATCGAGGAAACACTAGAAAAGCTACTCCCATCAATAATAGAAAAAGCGCTATTTCAGATACAGGAGAAAAGGAAGACACAAGAATCAGAAACGAGGAGGGCAAAAACCAACAAAACCACACAAGACAGATAGTGAGGCAGGAAATGAAAAACACTATGAAACACGCCACAGCACCATGAACAGACAAACAACGAAGAGGAATCCAGACAGTCAGCTAGTGGTCCTTTTTAGGACCAGTCCTTTTTAGGACTAACAACCGGCTAGCATCGAAGAAACTAAACGCACAATATACCCCAATTATAACAAATTCTCAGGTTGAACAGGGTATAACAGCAATATAGACGACGAACGAACGAACGCAATGGTAGTTTCTGCAGCAATTTATTTTACATGACGAGGCTGCCAGCACCATGTCCAACCTCATATTAGTTGTCCTTTTTGACATGCCTAATGAAGCAGTAGTCTAATTATTTTTTTATGTCCTCAGATACCCTCGGGAACTATTCTAGGCAATGAATGTAAGACAATATGTATAAATAATGAAGGAACTGGTACAAAACTGATAATAGAACAATTTAGAAATGAATAAAGATGGTATCGGAGTCGGTTTTGCACAAGATTAATACACTCGAAATATGGAACGTTTTGGGATTACCAACGTCACTAATTCACGGCCGAATTTTTTTTTTTTTTTTTTTTTTAACACCGGAAAGAAGCAGTTTTCACGTGTTATAGGAAGAGTAAAATTGAAATAAAATGTGAGAAATATCAAAATTGACATTAAAAAGAGTTAGAGGAATATCTTGGACATTACCATAATGGAATGAAAAATTATACCATCAACTATATCAAGAGCACTAGAAACAAGATGTGGAGAAATATAATCGCACACATCAGTAAGCATTTCCCTAGAAGAAGAAGTAGCAGAAGAAGAAGATCCCCTTCATATTTTAAAGCTAATAATTGTCATTAATAGTAATCTTTAGATTAGTTTATTTCGCAATGAAGTTTTTACGAGAGATTAAAATATTGTTATGTTTCGGTGATTTTACGAACCTAGAATGTTTACTATAATGGTGTAAAGCTCTCGTCGGGAAGTTATAGCAGTAGAGTAGTAATGTGTATGGCAATTATAACTTGTTTCTTCCGCATTTATTATAAGTTCCAAAGTCAGGAATAAAATGAGCTCTGATTTGGAGCAAATTTTAGAGACATCATCCCCAGGATACCCTAGACGACTTTTGGAAAATATGGCCCGACTCTGGAAAGAGTCGATGTTTTGTGATATTACCTTGTTAATTGGCAGGAGGCGGTTCCTCGCACACAAGAATATACTTGCAGCATCCAGCCCATTTTTTAGAGCAATGTTTTCATCTGGAATGGAGGAGCAGAGCAGAACTGAAATTGAACTTCATGATGTACCATCTGACGTTTTTAACACAATTATTTCTTTCATGTATACAGGTAACAGTACCACTTGCTTGCTGAGTTAAATTCAGTGCAAACACACACTGAGAAAACGCAAGACGTTGCTCTTGAACATTGCAGATATCATATTATTAACAATTCCCTGTCAAAGATACTAAAACTCTGCAAAAAAACATACTTAATAAATAAAAAAATTGGCAAATATGTTATCATTGATTGAAGTGAAAAACAGCAAAATGTATGTTTGATATGGCTTTAAAAACAGAATTCAGAGACGATGTAATAAGGGTTACGGTTAGTAACCCTGAACACGTTGGCAACTTATTTGGATGACATCAAACACACATCCCACTATTCTTTCTTTCAACTGTCATCTTCATTTTCCCTTGTGTTCCTTATGAAGCATGGAGCCACAACTGTAGTTGGTCCCTTTGCAGGAAGCTTGCAACAAGCATTCACATGCTCCTACATTGATGGTTTCCACAGCAATTCTTTTTACTTGATGAGTTAGCCAGCCAGCCCCCATTCAGTACCTCATATTAGATGTGTTGTCTGATGTTCCTGAGGGTGCAGAAGTCTTACTCTGTCTTTGTCACATCAAAGACCACCAGGAACTACATGGGGTGGACATATATCAATAATCAATCAATACCCTTTAGCTCCCAGAGGAGTATAGGCCTTCAACAAACACATGCCAAGTCTTCCTGTCCTGTGCCATCTGCTCAAGTTCTTTCCATGTTTTCCTCATCATTTTCACCTCTGTATCCAGCTCTCTTTTAATCTCTCAAGGATAATCCTATTTAATACTTTTCCTGGGACTGATAGTAACATTATTCCTCTATAATTTGTGCACTCTTGTAAATTTCCTTTCTTAGGCAACTTAACCAGATATCCTTCCTTCCATTCTGCTGGTATCTCTTCCTTTTCCCAGACTTTACCAAGTAATTTATATAACATCTCTGTAGCCGTGTCGATATCTGCTTTGATGGCCTCTGCTGGAATGCCATCAGGTCCAGACGCTTTTCCATCTCTTAGAAGATTTATGGCTTTCTTTATTTCTTCCTTCGTTGGTCTTTTACCGTTAATTTGTAGCTCTTCTTCTGCTGGCTGGATGTCCGGGGGGTTTTGAGAAGCTGGTCTATTGAGAAGGTCCTCAAAATATTCTGTCCACCTCTTCATTTGCTCTTGTATATTGCTGAGCAGTTTTCCATTCTTGTCTTTTATGAGGCAACTTGTTTGCTTGTATTTCCCTGTCAGCTTCTTTGTGCTGTTATACAGTTCTCTCATATTTCCATTGGCTGCAGCATCTTCTGTCCATAGACAAGAAACTGAGAGATGAACAAGCAGGTTTTCGACAAAACAGATCTTGTACAGACCAGATAGCCACTTTGAGAATAATAGTTGAACAAAGTCTGGAATGGAATTCACCATTATACATCGGTTTTGTGGACTACGAAAAGGCATTTGACAGTGTAGACAGAGAATCACTTTGGAAATTGATGAGGCATTATGGAGTTCCCCTGAAGATCATTAATTTAATAAAGAAAACATATGAAGACATGACATGCAGAGTTCTTCATGAAGGACAGCTTACAGAACCATTTGGGATAAGAACAGGAGTGTGACAGGGATGCCTCTTGTCTCCATTTCTTTTCTTATTAGCAATAGACTGGGTTATGAGAACATCAACAACACACAACAGAAATGGAATCCAGTGGACTCTGACTAAGCAGTTGGATGATCTGGATTTTGCTGATGACTTGGCTCTTCTGTCCCATAACCGTAATCAGATGCAGGACAAATTGAAAACACTCGATGAGAGGTCACAGCAATTGGGTCTGAAAATACACAGGGAAAAGACAAAGATAATGAGAATAAATGCAGGTAATGAAAACAGGGTTGAACTTGAAGAAGCACAAATACAAGATGTAGAGATCGTACACATATCTTGGCAGTAATATAGACAAAGTTGGAGGGACAGACAGTGATATCAAAATAAGAATACAAAAAGCAAGAGGAGCTTTCATTGCATTGGGAAATATATAGAGATCAAGAGAAATCGGATCCAACACGAAAATAAGAATCTTCAGCTCAAATGTGAAGTCAGTCCTATTGTATGGCTCTGAGACATGGAGAACAACAAAGACAACAACCAAAAAGCTACAGACTTTCATAAATGGGTGCTAGCGTAGAATAGAGGGATTAAAATGGTATGACAAGGTTACCAACGTAGAACTGGTGACAAGAACTAGACAAGTGCCAGTGGAACAAGAGATTAGAAGAAGACGATGGCGATGGATAGGACACACACTGAGGAAACCTGTTGATTGCATTACAAGGCAGTCCTTGTTCTGGAACCCCCAGGTCAAGAGAGGCAGAGGTAGACCAAGAAGCACATGGAGAAGAGAGCTGGAAACAGAGATGAAAATGATAAGGAGACGTGGAAGGAACTTGAGATAATGGCACGTGACAGGAGGACTTGGCATGTGTTTGTTGAAGGCCTATGCTCCTTTGGATGTGGAAGGTTATGAATGAATGAATCCAGCTCTCTTCTCCATTTGTTTTTTGGTCTACCTCTGCCTCTCTTTCCCTGTAGATTCCAGAACAAGGACTGCCTTGTAATGCTATCAACAGGTTTCCTCAATGTGTGTCCAATCCTTCGCCAGCGTCTTCTTCTCAACTCTTGTTCCATTGGCACTTGTCTGCTTCTTGTCATCAATTCCACATTTGTGACTTTGTCATACCATTTTAGTTCTTCTATTCTAAGCGAGCACCCGTTTATAAAAGTCTGTAGCTTTTTGGTTGTTGTGTGGACATATATACTGGTACCTAAAAATGGCGAATCACTGTTCATTGTTCATACATCACCTTTGCAGCAAATAGGTTCAGGTTTAGGGCTAAGGTTAGCTTTGGATTAACCCCTAACCATGTTTACTTTAAATAAACACTTGATAGTACTCTTAATTTACGACACTACCACAGATTGCAGACAAACTTGAATAAACAAATAAGGTTTCAACCCAAACCGGACTCTATTTGCAACAAAGATGGTGCATATACACTGAACTGCAACTGAACCCCGTAAAAATAGTTGTGTTTGTTTCCATCATACCATACATTTACTATTCAACATCTGTGTTCTTAACCTTTATTTACTTATATGTGTTTATAACATAATACCTTATTAAAAACCATAACAGAGAAAAGGCTGAAAATGAACAGAAAGAAGATTTAGTGATACATGAAGGGGGTAGACATCAGTAAATGGAAATGAAGAAGTCTGACACAGTGTAGCATCATTAAAAGAGACAAAGTGTTGAAGATCTATAACAGCCAACCTGAAATGTCAGAGGCCGTGCCTGATCTATTTGTCTGTGTATACATACTGAAAGCCCTGTGTAGTTCTAGGGGGCTGGGGGTGTCTCTGAGAAGACCCAGAAAGAACAAGGCTACGGCTCACTATGGCATGTTGTAAGAGGCAAATAAACAGGTTGTGCATGGTGCTGGCAACTTCATAATTAAAAAAAAAAAGAGTAAAGGATCCCGTTACACGCCCATTGTGGCATATTGGGAATATGGTGTTAGGCTCATATTTTCTCGACCATCGGCACACTAGGGGTGATGTGGTCACCATCACGCTGGCTGCTTTAACCTTCCCAGAGTTGCTCTGGTACCCAATTCACATGGCTGGGTCGACCCCGGAGCTGTTTGCAGTCTAAAAAATCCCACTTCAACTGGGGATTGAACCATGGACCACTGAGCTAGGAAGCCAGTGCACTAACCACTGTGCTTCCGCGGCTCCAACTTCATAATGTAAAACAAATTGTATAGAAACCACAGCTGCAAGACATTGTTCTTTGATATAGGCTTCCTCAGGGTGGCAGTGGTGGCTTCATAGGGAGAGAAAAGTGAGATGGTGATACATACTGAAACATGTGGGAAAAACTTCTGTTTAAGAAACGTAAAACAAGAATTCGTGTTACTTTGAAATGGCGATTACTATGCACCTTTGTGGTTATTTTATTAGCATTGCTGAGCTCCATATGAATGAAATAATTGTAAGGTTTGATCTGTTTGTACGTGTCCTATTCTGACTTTTCAGGACTTGTCCGAGTTGATACAGACACTTGTCAAGATCTCCTGGCTGTAGCTGACATGTTGGGTGTTGAGGATATTGTAGACATATGTAGCCAGTTCCTTCTAGAGCACATTTCACCCCAGAATTGTGTTGGTAGGCACCCTGTTTTGTTATGTTTTGTTTTACTTGTATCACTTTGTTATAATTACTTTTTTTTAGTTCCAAATTGGTACTTAGATTACTGATGAAGTTACCAGCCTCGTACACAAAATCACATTATTCAACTCTTCTGATATGCCCAAGGGAACAATGGTTCTTTTATTTCTTTCTTTCCAAAGAGACCCCTAGGTACTATATGTGGAAACAATTTTATTATTGAAACATTGTTATTTTGCCGTGAGGAAATCTTACTTACTTACTTAGTCGTTCCCCTTCTACCGTGAGGTGTAGAGGTTTGGAAGAGAGAGCGCCAGACTATAATATCGGCTGTCTTCCTCCTGGCCTGGTTCCATTCTAGTCCTCGGTTCTTTAAAGATTGTCTAATCTTAAAACAACAGCATTTATTGAAACTCATGATCAAGGTGAAATGATGAGCCGTCATTAGGTAGTGTCGTTCCATCCATTCATAACATAGTTTTCTACCCATTGACGGTAGTACGTTTTGCTTCTTCCTCCTAATATATCTTTATATATATGTATTGAATATTTCGGTGCCATTCTCACGTAAATTCTTCTCAAATTCCTCTAAACTTCATTAGCATGAATTTCTCAAAGTTAGTACACACCAGCGACAAGGCAGGATCATTAAGAACTCTGATTTTTACGGTGTATAAACCTACCCATCCATAAAGGTGTAAGCATCAACCTATACACTTAAAACAGTACTCCTCCTGTCGTGTATTCATATTCATTGCACGAATAAACATAATCTCTCCACGGGTTTTTCAGACCACCAGCAAAACAATGCTGTTCCCGTCTTGTTTATTTCTTTTTTTTTCTACGTCATTATATCAACACACAAAACTCCTACATCATCTTCCAATAGCACAATAACATTTTTTTACGTTCATGAATAATGTACCTAAGTGTACTATTCACACATCTTCAACTATTGTCCCCAAACTCGATTCAGCACTCTTTGATGCGCAACAACAAATGTTGTAAAAACCGGTTATTCACCATGACTCGATTTGTCAAGACTTTTATAGCTGCTATATGACCGTTTTCTTACCAACCTTTCTCTTCTCCAGCTCTTCCTTTCAGATTTGCAGGTTGGATTGGAGATGTGCCTCTGATTTAGCAATCAGGACAACATCATCAGCAAATGCCAGCTCTGAAATACAGACCTGTCTCATCTTCCAGTACCCCACTGAATACTTTCTTGCTCTCTACTTACATGCCTTGCAAATGACATCTGAAATACAGACCTGTCTCATCTTCCAGTACCCCACTGAATACTTTCTTGCTCTCTACTTACATGCCTTGATGACATCGTCCATGAGGAGTATGAAAAGATAAGGTGACAGGATATCACCTTGTCTTACACCAGTGGTGGTCCTGAACTCTTCTGACTTATAGTTTGCTGTCCTCAAATAATTTCTGCAAGACTTGTAGAAGCTCTGTATAGCATGAAAGGGGCTGGAATGTTCTTCCTTGCCAAACAGTCCCAAAGTTTGCTCCAAGGGACCCTGTCAAATGCCTTTTCCAGATCTATGAAACAAAAATGGATCTCACTCTTATACTCAAGGGCCTTTTCACTCAGCTGTCTGAGTGTGAAGATTGGGTCTTGAGTACTTTGGTTTGCTCGGAATCCACACTGGACCTCATCCAATTGTGGCTCAGCTAGGCGTCGGATTCTCTGCTCTAGGATTCTAGAGTAGATTTTACCAGGGACACTGAGAAGGGATATGCCCCTATGGTTTCCACATGGTTGATTGTCACCCTTTTTGAAAATTGGTGTTATGATGGCAATCTCCCAATCCTTTGGTATGGTCTTGTTGCACCACGCTGCCTGTAGGACCCTTAAGAGTAATAGGTCACCTGATGCTCCCATGTACTTAACCATTTCTGGTGTTATACCATCATGCCCTGCTGCTTTGCCCATCTTGATTTTCTCCAGTGCTGCCTTCAGTTCTTCCATCTTTATGTCATCTTCACCATCATTGGTTTTCTCTTCTGTGCTATTGGTTATCATTTCTGATGCTTCACCATGCTCACCATCCAGGAGTTCTGAGAAATATTCTTTCCATCTTTCCATTACTTCCTTCGGGGCAGTAAGCAATTTGCCTTGCTTGTCCTTTATAAATTTGAGAGGGCATTGTTTTTCCTTCCTCATGTTCTTTAGGGTCTTATAGAACAATTTCTGGTTTTCTTGCGCAGCTTTTTCTAGCTTTTCTCCAAATTCTTCCCAGGACTTCTGTTTTGCTGCAAGCACCTTTTCTTTGCTTCTGTTCTGCGTATCACATATTCACAATATTTGTCCTGTTGTGTTTTTAGCTCCTAAGTATTGTTTCCTTGCCATTTTCTTCTCCCTTATTTTCTCTTTGACTTCCTCTGTCCACCAAGATGTCCTCTTTCTCTTGTTCCCAATTCGGACTTCACCACATGCTTCTGCAACAGCTGTCTTTATGATGTCCTTGAATTTAAGCCAGAGGGTTTCCAAGTCATCAGGTTGTTCTTCTGTGTTGCTCACCGCTGCAGCAATAAGCCCCTGATATCTGCTCTTAATTTCTGGTTCTCTCAGCTTGTAGATCTTAATGCTCATTTCTCCCGTTCGTTTACTTAGTTTCTTGCGTGATGTTGGGCAGTTCCTAGGCTGAGCAACTCTTTCAGTTGTTCTTTTGATTGTAAGCAGGTAGTGATCACTTCCAATCTCTGGCTCCCTCCAGACTCTAGCATCCCGGACATATTTGAATGAGCTCCTCCTAACAATGGCATAGTCGATCACTGACTTCTCATTCTTTGTTGGTTCACATCTAGTGTATGCATGTTTGCGCTTATAGGGGAACTTTGTGTTTGTAATGATCAGATTCTGCTCACTGCAGAATCTAAGGAGTCGTTTTCCATTGTCATTGAGAGTATCTTCTCCAATCTTCCGATAACTCCACCCCATCTAGCATGGTCATTTCCAACTCTGGCATTGAAATCTCCGAGCATGATAATTTCATCTAGGCAGTCATCCACTGTCCTTTGAAGCAGCTCGAAGAATTCCTCCTTGACCTCTGCTCTCTCATCCTCATTTGGCCCATACACTATGACCAGGTTGACTATGGCCTCCATGCAGGCCGCCCTCCTCCTTTTTCAGCCGGGCTAGGGACCGGCCTAGGCGGAGTTAAATGAATTCTTGCGTAGAATATAAGGATTGAAGTGGTATGAAAAGGTCACGAATGTGGAACTGATAACAAGAACCAGACAAGTGATGAGTAGAAAATGCTGGTGATTGATAGGGCACACATTGAGGAAACCTCTTGATAGCATTACCAGGCAGTCCTTGTTCGGAATCTCCAGGGTAAGCGAGGCAGAGGAAGACCAAAGACCACATGGAGAAGAGAACTGGAGACAGGCAGGAAAATGATGAAAAAGACATGGAGAGACCTTGAGCTGATGGCATGGGACAAGACTTAGCATGGGACAAGACTTAGCATAAGTTTGTTCAAGGCCTATGCTCCTTCATTCATTCATAACCCTCCACTCCCAAAGGAGCATAGGCCTTCAACAAACACATGCCAAGTCCTCCTGTCCCGTGCCATCATCTCAAGTTCTTTCCATGTTCTCCTCATCATTTTCACCTCTGTTTCCAACTCTCTTCTCCATGTACTTCTTGGTCTTCCTCTGCCTCTCTTGCCCTGGGGGTTCCAGAACAAGGACTGCCTTGTAATGCTATCAACAGGTTTCCTCAGTGTGTGTCCTATCCATCGCCATCGTCTTCTTCTCATCTCTTGTTCCACTGGCACTTGTCTAGTTCTTGTCATCAGTTCCACGTTGGTAACCTTGTCATCTATGCTCCTTGGGAGATGAAAAGTGATGAATGAATTTCATAGGAGGGCTTGGAAGATATTTGTTGACAAGTTATGTTCCAATGGGAGCTGAGGGGTAATGATGATGATAATGATGGTTTATGTCACTAGATTGTTCTGTTTTATTGCATTTACCATCTGCATTGTCATTACTCAGCAGAAACAGTTACTGCAACATTTTGGCATGTTTTTCTGTGCTTTTACAGGCATTTACATCTTTGCTAGTGCCCATAACCTAGTGGCTTTAAAACGGCAGGCTGAGCTTTACCTAGAGAAGAATTTCTTGCAGGCATGCAAGGGTGATGAATTCCTACAACTGGATCTAGATACTTTGCTTCCGATTCTTAAGAGCGAGCGTCTGCACATTGATAGAGAAAGCCAGGTCAGGTATCTCATCTTTGTTTTGTTTATTTTTACATACTGAGGGTGATTTTTTATTGTTCTGTTACAATGGCAGCTGGATATAAAATGACAGGCAAACATCCTTAGAAGACCCTTCCATTAAGCCTTATGGGCCATGACCATGAAGATCCAGAAATGTAAAAAGGAAATATGTCTTCACACCTGCATGTGGCTGGCAATCTCATCATGTAAAAGAAACTTCTGCAGAGACTGTGACTGCAAGAGCACTAAGTATTTTGGCACGAGTGTTCTGCAAAGGGGCCAAGCACAGTAGTGACCCAGTGCAGCTTGAGGAGCCATGAGAGATGTAAGAATCAACACTGCAATAGTTACTGTCTTTGTAGGAGTATTCCTTCTACAGTTATAGTTAATATTTATTCTCCCTCTTAAGAACTTTGATTACCATTATGTGTATTCAGAAAATAAAACTGATCATATATGCATAAATAAGAAGTTACACGTCGTTAAAGTATATAGAGGAGTAGATGAGGCATACATATTTGTCTTAATTTTTATCCTTGTATAAATATCAGGTACTTGAGGCAAGCATAGATTGGATCATGGCTGACCTTCCATTGCGACGGAAATATCTCTTGCAAGTACTGAGCCATATTCGGATGAACTTGATCTCTCAACGACTCCTCTTTCGTATTATTGATTCATGTGAAGACCATGGTGTTAAAATCACTCTGACAAAATATGCATCATCATCAGAAACTTCCAAAACTCTCAATCCGCATGGCTTGTATCATCCCTTCTCAAATGTGATAACTCCATCCTGGCCGAGGCAGAATGCTAAAAAGTACATTTACGTCATTGGGGGTTTTGCCAGGAACAGACACACTTTTGTAAGCAGCATCAACACTTTGGACAGTGTGGAAAGATATGACGTCTATACCAAAAAATGGCAAACCTTCGCTGGCATGCACAATGCCCGGAGCAGTCATGGATTAGCAGTATTAGATAGGAAAGTGGTAGCTGCTGGAGGAGAAGATGCCTCCTTGATATCGGATTCAGTTGAAATCTTTGACCCAGATGAAGGCTACTGGACACCTTTACCCAGTATGATACATCCTCGCTATGGTCTTGGTTTGGTGTCTCTGAATGGTTACCTTTATGCCATAGGAGGTTATGTGGGGACTCAGATCGGGACCACTGTTGAAAGGTATGATCCGAGAGAGAGGATTTGGATGGAGATTGATAAAATGCCCAACCCAAGATTTTCTATGGCTACTGTTGAGTATGAAGGTAAGAACGAATGAACTTGGTCATCTAAGTGTTGTGCAATCCTCTTGACTGTCTCTACTCTATCCATCCTTCCCTTAATTACTCTTTAAGAAACATGAGACCCCCACTGAGGTGGCCTCCATGCAGGAAGCTTATGCAAAAGCACATCACATGCTCTGGCAGTGTTGGTTTCTGTATCAATTCATCTGCCATTGATACGCCCGTTGCTTTTATATATGTATGTTTTGGTTAATACGGCGTGTCTTTATATGAGACTGTCAATATGTCTACTGACTTTACCATGGCTTTCATTACGGAGCTTGTATAAAATGACAGGGGTTTTTTGATTAACCCTCTAGATATATTGAATAATAATCCCGATAATCTTCGGTAAGGATCTGGAACCCACTAGCGACACAACATGGCGTATGTGTCGAAGTTGAGCCAGATTCTAGCAATGACGAAAATAGCATAATATATAACATGCAAACGAGCCCTGTACTGGCTAACGTAGATACTCCATACAAGGAGGTTTATGGATGCTTCCCACAATTTGAGCAAGATTTACAATCAGCTCCGTCCAAAGACAACCGTCTCAGGTCATAGCCATTAGGCATCTCCTATCATAACGTAATTGTTCTTTGGCAACAAACCTGAGCGCACCGCGTTGCGCTTTTGTGTTCAACATCGTATATGACAGCGCGTAAATAATTAATCATATATATATTTTCTTAGATGTGCTCAACATTTAAATTACACGCGCAAAAAGGACTTAACTCCATCCCCAGGCACAGTCTCACTGTAGTCACCTCTTTTGACATGCTTGTTGGAGTAGTGGTCCTATTCTTTCTGTTTTTCAGAGACTCCCAGGAAGCCCACACTGGGCTTTCATGATCTTAGGAACATATATATATATATAATAGATGCCATAGGATCTTTTACAAGTTAGGTTGACTTATTCCTGTACACAACCCTTACTTAAAATTTTCTGGCCGAACACCATCGCTAACCAAGAACTGCTAACTGATATCAGATTCAGTTGAAATCTTTGACCCAGATGAAGGCTACTGGACACCTTTACCCAGTATGATACATCCTCGCTATGGGCTTGGTTTGGTGTCACCATCACATGTTCATGTGCACGGGGTTGACCACATCCTCATAAGAGACCCTGACACCATCACCAGACCTGCCATGCTATGGACTCCAAAAGGAAAGCAAATATGAGGCCAGCCAAAAGCCACCAGGGGGAGAACTTGGAGGCAGAGATGCAAAGCATGAACCACAGCTGGGGCCCCACATGAAGGATGGCTGCTGACCGAGTAAAGTGGAGATAGTTTGTTGCTGCTCTACAAGACGCCGTCAGGAGTGATGATCACTGATTGCAGTGTCAGGCTGCAGCCGTGGACCCAAGAAAGAAGAAGAATCCCTCTCCACATGTAAGCCTACCTTGCCGTGGTTGGAGAGCTTGAGCTCCTCAATGATCCCGGGAGCTATGCCGGCGGGAGTTTTACTCCTGGCAGGGTCACCCAAGCCGGACAGGTCCTGGGTGAGGGGCCAGACTAAATGGGCTGAGGAGTGGGTGGAACCCTATAGGTGTAGATGCAGAACCCACCGGCGAGTGGTACATGCTCTGGTCTGCACCAATCCACCCCCACTTCATGGGTTAAATGCTTTCTTGCCTCATTCTTCACTGTTTGTCGTCTATCACGCCCATGGCGACCGTTGCCTCAATTGGCTGTGTGTGGTGTACCCGGAAACGGGGCCTCCCAGTACTGAGGCAAAGTTAAGTCCCCGATGTCACTTATCGGTGCAGAATTGAGAGAGATGGCTGAGCATCACAATCCCTCCTGTGTTGCAGCATGATGAGAACCCAGCATTGCACACTGAGCTTGGGGGGATCACTTGGGCACCAGACTTAATACTGGCTCTTGACTGGATGGCCGCATGCAGGAGATTTCTACAATGGAGGGTTGGCAGGTGGTGGGTATCGGGAAGTGGCTCTGTGCAGGACGTGAGGATTCCTTGGGAGAGCCCAGAACCAGAGCACAGCATTGTGCAAGCTCTGCATAGTTGGAGAGCCCCCTGGATGACGGGGAATGCACAGTGTGCTACCCCACCTATCCCCAACTGCTAACTTAGAACCAGAAGTGGGGTCCTCTGTATGCGTGCCAGGCCAGGATAAAATGCCTGGGAAAGAGACTGGAGCTCAGAACTCCCTAACTCAAAGTTGCAGGATGGCAGAAAAGCCACGGGAAAGACAGGGCTATTTTGAAGATAACGCAACCATATTTTTTCACCATACGAGCTCGGACGCCGCCTCGGTAAACAAGGTCCGCGCAGAGCAGTGACACCCCCAGGCTGCTTGCGAATAGTCTACTACTGGGAACATAAACAGATTAGGGATGAGCCCACTCTCCCGTTGAACAGGTGCTAAAGTCGTAGATACTGGGCCAGAAGGCGCACCGGAAACCACAGTATCATGCAACTCGCTTTTTTTTTTCTATGGAGAGTACACCGTCAAATAAATCTCGTTCTGGTGCTCGCCCTGTGGAGCTCCACCAGGCAGGTGCAGTGCCGGGCTCTGAGCCTCGACAGAGCCCACCCTCAGCTACTGGAGGACCCTCTAGACCGTCTTGTGGAGTCAACAGACGGCGGAGGAGAACTACTGACCAAAACAAAACAGAAAAAGAGAAACCCAGAGTGCCACTTGTCATGATGCACTGGAATGCAGAGGGAGTGAACAGCAAGCAGGCTGGATACAGCAAAAAGACAGAGCTGGAAAACATCTTGTATGAGAAGCAAGTCAGTGTTTGCTGTATCCAAGAGACTCACTTGAAAGCAGATCAAACCTTTAAAATAAGGGGATATCAATGCTTCAGATCCGACAGACAAGATAGACGAAAAGGAGGAGTACTTACTCTTGTAAGGAATAACATTCCTGCACACGAAAGGAAAACCTTCATGGATGGAGCAGAATATCAGCTGCTGCAGATAAAGGTAGACAAGATGGAAATAGAACTCCTGAACTATTACTGTCCGAACAACAAACCCCTGAGTCTCAGCTCTATACAGGTACCAGCCACCAACTTTATAGCAGTTGGAGACTTTAATAGCCACTCCCAGAGCTGGGGCTATAACCATCTGGATCACAGAGGTGAAGAGGTTGAAACTTGGCAAGATGATCACTCCCTAATCCTAGTCAATAATGCCACAGATACTCCTACCTTCTACTCCAGAGGATGGCACACAACCTCAACACCAGATCTTGCCTTCTCCACACCAGATATAGCTGGATCTATTAGTAGAGAAGTAGGAGACCAACTAGGGGGAAGCGACCATCGCCCAATCTTTCTTACTGTCCAGAGTGCAACTCTCAGTACAGGCCCAGCCATTACAAGATGGAACTACAAAAAAGCCAACTGGGGTTTATTCAGGCATCAGGTGAACACGCTGCTGTCTACCCTCAAGGTACAGAACAGAGACATTAATGAAGTGGTAAAAGACTTCAACAGATGCATACTACAAGCTGCAAAAGAAACCATTCCCAAAGGATGCCGGCGTAACTACATACCATACTGGTCCAGCACACTCCAAGAACGTCAGGAAGCTATGGACAAGGCTAGAAAGGACGCAGAGTCTCAGCCTTCACTTGAAACTCACAACAAATGGAAAAAAGGCTGTAGCAGAGTTTCAGAGAACAAAGCTAGAAGAAAAGCGGAAAAGCTGGAGAACTAAAACGGCATCGCTGAACCTTGAGAAAGACGGCAGGAAACTTTGGAGATTAGTCAAGTCTCTAAATGAAGAGCATTCCTCACCAAGGCAGACTATCACATTGGATGAAGGTGGCAAACTTTTCAGAGGAAAACAAGCTGCAGACTTGTTTGCTAGAAGATACAGTTCAGAAAGCAACTTACCCATTAACATAGACCATCAGAGAGAGATAAGAAAAGAAATACTGGCAACCATGGGACAGACAGATACTCCTGCCCCAATGAGGGAACCCATCACACTAGGAGAACTACAGAAGGCTATTTCCAAGCTTAAGTTTCAAAAGTCACCCGGCCCAGACAAAATCAGCAACGAAATGCTAGTAAATCTGAGCTCAGCAGCAAAGACAAAACTGCTTGAGATATTCAACCACAGCTGGTTGAAAGGAACGGTACCCCAAGTATGGAGAGAAGCCATCACAATACCCATACTAAAGAAAGGGAAATGTAAGACCGAGGCTGCAAGTTACCGGCCAATCAGTCTCACAAGCTGTGTTGGGAAGACTATGGAGCGAATAGTCAACCACAGATTGAAATGGTATTTAGAGTCTGAGCAGATCCTGGTGCCGGAACAAGCTGGATTTAGAGAATGCTACAGTATAGAAGACCAAGTTACTTACTTGTCTCAAGCAATAGAAGATGCCTTCCAGGAGAAGAAAAAGGTCCTACCGATCTGGGTCGACTTCAAGCAGGCCTTTGACAAGGTGTGGGAAAGATGGCCTCATTGCAAAACTTAGGAGAAGTGGAATCCAAGGCAACATGATGAAATGGATCCAGTCATACTTGCATAACAGGAGAACTAGAGTCACTCTTGACGGTCTGCAGAGCAGAAAAGTGTTGCTCCATCAGGGGGTACCTCAAGGAGGAGTAATTTCCCCAACACTCTTCCTTGTTTACATCAATGACCTGGTGAAAGATCTCCCTGCAGGAGTTAAAGCTGCCTTATATGCAGATGACCTAGTACTCTGGTGCGCTGATGAAAATGTCACCACAGCAAATTATAGAATGCAGCGGGCAGCAGACATTGCTAGTGTCATGGGCAGAGAAATGGCTTATCACAATAAACACAGACAAAACCTCCACAACACTGTTCTCCCTCGCCCCCAAGGACAAATCAGCTAACATACACCTAGGGACAACCGTGATCAAGGAAGAAAGCTACCCCACCTATCTTGGGGTGACATTTGACCAAAGGCTTACATGGAATAAGCATATTGAAAATGCAGAAGGAAAGGCCCGAAGACGACTAGGCATACTCAGAAAATTAGCAGGTACCAACTGGGGAGCAAATGAACGAAATCTAAAGAAGATTTATAATGGAGTAATAAGACCACACTTAGAGTTTAGCTCAGCAGCATGGTCATCAGCTGCTAACTCACATCTGCAGTCTTTGGACAAGGTGCAAAATCAAGCTCTCAGGCTCATTACAGGAGCCATGAAAACTACACCAATAACAGAGATGCAGAAGGTTGCTGGATTACAGACATTGTCCCATAGAAGAGACACAAAAACCATGATCCAGATGGAAAAGTACAACAGTATGCCAATGCACCCAATGAAGGCAAGACTAGATGATCTGGCATTGGGACGTCTAAAGCGTAGCAGCTTTGTNCATCGGGGGAAAAGACTTATAAGACAGCATCAAGAAGACCTATCCATGAAGACAACACCACTGAAGCCCACCCTATACCCTGTACCATGGGAGCAGGCCAGCAGTGCCCTCCAAATTAATACAACAGTCAGTGGTCTCACAAGTGGATGTGAGTATAATGATCTGCAAAAACGAACTGCTACATTGAGTATGATCCAAGAAAGCTATCCCGATCAATCATGGATACATGCCTATACAGATGGATCAGCAACTAATGCTGTTAGGAATGGAGGTGCCGGTATCTTTATCTCATATCCTGACAACCACTATGAGACTAGGCACATTCCCACTGGTAAATTCTGTTCCAACTATACAGCTGAGGTTCAAGCTCTAGAGCAAGCTGCAAATATGATTTATAACACCAACTCTGACTGCCACCAGGTAGTCATCCTCACAGATGCACTGTCTGTCCTGCAAGCTCTCAAGGGTGGTAAACTCCCGCATCTGAGAAATGAACTAAACAAGGTAGCTGCCAAAAAGAGAACCATACTTCAGTGGGTACCATCTCATTGTGGTGTACCCGGAAATGAAAAGGCAGATAAACTTGCAAAAAAGGGAGGAGAATGTGAACAAGAAGATAATGAAGTCACATACTTTGAGAAAAAGAGAGCTATCCAGACTATCAGAAGAGAACAGAACCAACCCAAAGACGACTATCACACTCTCGACCGGCAGGGACAGACAACTATTTTTCGACTCAGGACAGGGCATAACAAACTGAATAAACACATGCACAAGCTACGATTGTCTGCTTCACCACTGTGCACATGTGGATTAAACGAACAAACTGCTGAGCATGTTCTACAGGACTGTCCTCTGTATGACCAGTTAAGAAAGATATACTGGCCCAATGACTCAACACTAAACTCAAAGCTATATGGAGTTAAAGAGGAACTTCAAACAACAGTCGAATTCATCATGAGAACTCGTCTGACGGTGTAATCATCAAAGATGCGATCGCAAGAAGAAGAAGAAGAAGAAGAATCCCATACACTTTAGTGAGCATTACTTCCACGTGAACCTTTATTTTACAAACCCTGTATTTCCAGTACAAACCTGATTTCTTAAAACTAGTATTTTTCATATGAATCATAATGGTATGTCCTTAGCTTGTTGTACATTGATTTACATTTCACACATATTTTCCGTAACTTTCAGAAATGGCAAGAGGCTACTGTATTCAGTTTATTGACAATGAGTAAGTCATCTGCCATAACATGGGCAGGAAATAATTAATGTTGTTTTGTTTCTGCTGCATGCTCTCATAATGGCACTAATTCTCCTGTGGTCATGTATTTTATACGGATGCATTGGTTGTGATGCTAAAGACCAACACACACAAAAAATGGCATGGGAAGAAGTAAAAAAAATAATATGAAATAAATTAAATATGATTAATAAATTACAAAAGACAGTTTATAACTTTTTTCCTTGCAGGTTTCATTTATGTTGTTGGGGGATTATCAGAGCTTTACACAGAATCTGATATTGTGGAAAGTTATAATCCTGTTACAAAGGAGTGGTGCCCTCTAGCCAGACTGAAGTATCCTCGTGCATACCATGGACTGGTTGCTCATGACGGATTTCTGTATGCTGTCGGTGGTTTTAATGAGTACAAAGGTTCACTGAATTCTGTGGAGAAATATTCAATTAAAGATGTAAGTGTATATATTTTATCTCTTCGAGAATGTTAATTTGAGCAGTATATGTAAATGAGGTTGCTGTGTGAACTAGGAGATGTGTTAAAGAATGAGGACACGAATGACCTTGGAATGACTCATAAGATAATTTAAAGGTCAAGGTAGTCCCATAGCAGATACTGCTGTAGGGGAGTGAAGTGTTAGAGAGTTCACTATACTAGGTCCAGCATCGAGAGGTGGGGTGACCCGTTCCCTCCTCGCTGCCTTTTCCTTCCCTAACTCAAGTGCAAAGTCAGGTACCCTTTTACAGCTGGGTAGACTCAAGCGTGTCGATACCATGAATTGAACCTGGCACCTTTGCCGCGAGAGACCAGCGCTATAACCACTTTGTCAATCGGACGCTTAAGATAATATAACATTCCCAAATGGTGCCTGGTCTTCAGATGAAAACGCAAATAAATATTCGCAGCTACTGCATACATCTTATAGTACAAATATAGAATTATTATACTAGACACATTAAACCCATTTCAAATAATAAATTGTTTTTTAAACCAGGCATGAATAAACTGTCGATCTATATTAATTTTTGTGAATCGCACAAATAATAAGCAAGATATAGATGTTAAAAAGCATAGCACCTTGCTCAGATAAAAACACAATGGAAAAGCATTTACGTAACTACAATCTTTAAAATTTAGCCAAAAATAAGCTATCAGTGCAGATGAGCTGAAGCTCAGCAGCCAACTCTGTTTAAACTCTTCCACAGTGTGTGTAAGATATCAATTTGAATAGCAAAACCACAGCTCCTAGCCTTCTTGTAGTGGAACTGTTTTTATATGAGATGGGTTGATGGCTGTACTCTCGACTCCTTAAAACAATGTTTCTTAACCAGGAGTGCATGCATCCCCTGGGTGTGCGGGACTCACCTTCTTGGGGTGTGAGACTGACCTTCTGGGGGTGTGAGACTGACCTTCTCGGGGTGTGAGACTGACCTTCTGGGGGTGTGCCCATTGAGGCATATTGGGAATATGGTGTTAGGCCCATATTTTCTTGACCATCGGCACACTAGGGGTGATGTGGTGAGCATCACGCCAGTTAAGGTGCTGTAAAGGGGCGCAAAGCTTTTTAAGATGCTGTAAAGGGGCGCAAGGCTTCTTAAGATGCTTTAAAGGGGTGTGAGGCTTCTTATTGTTATTGTTAATCAGAATCGACGTCATTGCACTCCGGGCAAACCCATAGGTGCTCAGTCTCCTGCAGCAAATGTCGAAGGGTATGAATGCTAATTGTTCCTGTTGCGCACTGGTTGTATACACGGCAGATGCGTCCTCTCATACGTCCATCCCTGCTGGTCTTACGTTTGATGCTGAATTCCAGCAATCTTAGCCTTGATGATTCATCGATTGCAGTGTCATTTTCTAATAGACGAACATGAATCAACCTCAGTATTTCTTCCTTATCCATGGCCAGTGCACCTTTTATGGGTGCTCTTGAAGCTAGTCTGTCAGCTCTTTCACTGCCAAGTACCCCTGCATGACCAGGACAGTAGATCCATATCAGTTCTTGAAGATTTAGTGCTTCTATGGAGGTTTTCCATTCATGTCGAAGCCAACCATTTTGGATCTTTCGAAGCATGGATTGTGAGTCTGATACAATAACTGCCTTTGTTAATAAAGTCTCAGACAGCCATTTTAAGGCAGCAGTAACTGCCTGTACCTCCATTCTCATGCTGGAGGTTGTTATCATGTAAGCCCCATTATGTTCAGCGACGGTTCTGGCCTTTATACTAGCAGAGAAGCCCCACCCTGATTTATTACCACAGATTACAAATCCATCAGTGTACACAATGGCATTATCATCCCCATCATTATCATTTATAAGCTATCAATTTCCAGCTCTGCTCTCCCATTGGCCCAAGTTCTGCATTCTCTACCAAGGCTGATGATGACTTGCTGGTAGTTCATCCAGTTCTCATCTGATTTACTCCACTCATCTCCCTTGAATATACTTTCAACTGGGGTCACCTGTCTAATAGTCTCCTCCGCCTGCGCCATCCATGACATCCCCCTCTTAATTCTTGCTCCTTTGATGTCAGCTATGTTCCCATGCAGGGGATGCCTTTTGTCTGTGGTTACACGCATATACGCATTTACCTGGGCCATCATATATCGTAAGGCTTCTTAAAATGCTGTAAAGGGGTGCGAGGCTTCTTAAGGTGCTGGAAAGAGGCGAAAGGCTTCTTAAGGTTCTATAAAGGGGTGCTAGGCTTCTTAACTGATTCCGTACGCAAGATCTAATAATAGATGCAAAGACTGAATGCTGTAGACGTAAGATCTTTTAAAAGACGCTGATTTATTTCATTGTTTCTTTCTATTCTGATATTTTATACTGCCCGGAATTTATCTCGAACGGAAGTAAACACAAAACTGGGCAAATTTCAACAAGCTTCAACGTCTTTTATTTGCGTTTGAACGGATTTTTTTCACATTTATCTTCATCTTTAATCGTGTTTTGTCGTATCGCCATAATGGCCGAAAAACACACAGGATATGTTACTAATATGTGAACAGTGAACAAACTGTGTGATCAACCATAACTTTCTTACTTTTTCTGTGTTTCTAAATGGATTACCTGCACAAAGAGAGCAGTGAAACTGTATTGTGATAACAATTTATGTTACAAGCCTTACGTAAGTCGAAAATTTTTGTTCAAAATTTCAAGTTATCTTTTTTCCTTGTACATGTTATCCGTTATAACATAAACATAACATAAAATTAGCTAGAAAGGCATATGGATTTATATTGTTCATCCAATGTACTTTAATTTGATATATAATATGTTATACTTAACTCATGATTAGACACACATTGTCAGTAAACGTAAATTATGTATGTGTAAATTTTTGGGGCTTAAAAAATAATTCCGTCCAGAGCTGAAAATAATTACGTACGGAATCAGTTAAGATGCTTTAATGGGGTGTGAGGCTTCTTAAGGTGCTGTAAAGGGGCGCAAGGCTTCTTAAGGTCCTGTAAAGGGGTGTGAGGCTTCTTAAGGTCCTGTAAAGGGGTGCTAGGCTTCTTAAGATGCTTTAATGGGGTATGAGGCTTCTTAAGGTGCTGTTCTTCTTCTTCTTCTTGCGATCGCATCTTTGATGATTACACCGTCAGACGAGTTCTCATGATGAATTCGACTGTTGTTTGAAGTTCCTCTTTAACTCCATGTAGCTTTGAGTTTAGTGTTGAGTCATTGGGCCAGTATATCTTTCTTAACTGGTCATACAGAGGACAGTCCTGTAGAACATGCTCAGCAGTTTGTTCGTTTAATCCACATGTGCACAGTGGTGAAGCAGACAATCGTAGCTTGTGCATGTGTTTATTCAGTTGTTATGCCCTGTCCTGAGTCGAAAAATAGTTATCTGTCCCTGCCGGTCGAGAGTGTGATAGTCGTCTTTGGGTTGGTTCTGTTCTCTTCTGATAGTCTGGATAGCTCTCTTTTTCTCAAAGTACGTGACTTCATTATCTTCTTGTTCACATTCTCCTCCCTTTTTTGCAAGTTTATCTGCCTTTTCATTTCCGGGTACACCACAATGAGATGGTACCCACTGAAAGTATGGTTCTCTTTTTGGCAGCTACCTTGTTTAGTTCATTTCTCAGATGCGGGAGTTTACCACCCTTGAGAGCTTGCAGGACAGACAGTGCATCTGTGAGGATTGACTACCTGGTGGCAGTCAGAGTTGGTGTTATAAATCATATCTGCAGCTTGCTCTAGAGCTTGAACCTCAGCTGTATAGTTGGAACAGAATTTACCAGTGGGAATGTGCCTAGTCTCATAGTGGTTGTCAGGATATGAGATAAAGATACCGGCACCTCCATTACTAACAGCATTAGTTGCTGATCCATCTGTATAGGCATGTATCCATGATTGATCGGGATAGCTTTCTTGGATAATACTCAATGTAGCAGTTCGTTTTTGCAGATCATTATACTCACATCCACTTGTGAGACCACTGACTGATGTATTAATTTGGAGGGCACTGCTGGCCTGCTCCCATGGTACAGGGTATAGGGTGGGCTTCAGTGGTGTTGTCTTCATGGATAGGTCTTCTTGATGCTGTCTTATAAGTCTTTTCCCCCGATGCACAAAGCTGCTACGCTTAGACGTCCCAATGCCAGATCATCTAGTCTTGCCTTCATTGGGTGCATTGGCATACTGTTGTACTTTTCCATCTGGATCATGGTTTTTTGTGTCTCTTCTATGGGACAATGTCTGTAATCCAGCAACCTTCTGCATCTCTGTTATTGGTGTAGTTTTCATGGCTCCTGTAATGAGCCTGAGAGCTTGATTTTGCACCTTGTCCAAAAACTGCAGATGTGAGTTAGCAGCTGATGACCATGCTGCTGAGCTAAACTCTAAGTGTGGTCTTATTACTCCATTATAAATCTTCTTTAGATTTCGTTCATTTGCTCCCCAGTTTGTACCTGCTAATTTTCTGAGTATGCCTAGTCGTCTTCGGGCCTTTCCTTCTGCATTTTCAATATGCTTATTCCATGTAAGCCTT
Organism: Oreohelix idahoensis; assembly: GCA_024509875.1. Classification (NCBI taxonomy): domain Eukaryota; kingdom Metazoa; phylum Mollusca; class Gastropoda; order Stylommatophora; family Oreohelicidae; genus Oreohelix; species Oreohelix idahoensis. The sequence continues at coordinate 868,739 of JAMPIV010009715.1, forward strand.
TGGTCAAATGTCACCCCAAGATAGGTGGGGTAGCTTTCTTCCTTGATACGGTTGTCCCTAGGTGTATGTTAGCTGATTTGTCCTTGGGGGCGAGGGAGAACAGTGTTGTGGAGGTTTTGTCTGTGTTTATTGTGATAAGCCATTTCTCTGCCCATGACACTAGCATGTCTGCTGCCCGCTGCATTCTATAATTTGCTGTGGTGACATTTTCATCAGCGCACCAGAGTACTAGGTCATCTGCATATAAGGCAGCTTTAACTCCTGCAGGGAGATCTTTCACCAGGTCATTGATGTAAACAAGGAAGAGTGTTGGGGAAATTACTCCTCCTTGAGGTACCCCCTGATGGAGCAACACTTTTCTGCTCTGCAGACCGTCAAGAGTGACTCTAGTTCTCCTGTTATGCTAGTATGACTGGATCCATTTCATCATGTTGCCTTGGATTCCACTTCTCCTAAGTTTTGCAATGAGGCCATCTTTCCACACCTTGTCAAAGGCCTGCTTGAAGTCGACCCAGATCGTTAGGACCTTTTTCTTCTCCTGGAAGGCATCTTCTATTGCTTGAGACAAGTAAGTAACTTGGTCTTCTATACTGTAGCATTCTCTAAATCCAGCTTGTTCCGGCACCAGGATCTGCTCAGACTCTAAATACCATTTCAATCTGTGGTTGACTATTCGCTCCATAGTCTTCCCAACACAGCTTGTGAGACTGATTGGCCGGTAACTTAGAGCCTCGGTCTTACATTTCCCTTTCTTTAGTATGGGTATTGTGATGGCTTCTCTCCATACTTGGGGTACCGTTCCTTTCAACCAGCTGTAGTTGAATATCTCAAGCAGTTTTGTCTTTGCTGCTGTGCTCAGATTTACTAGCATTTCGTTGCTGATTTTGTCTGGGCCGGGTGACTTTTGAAACTTAAGCTTGGAAATAGCCTTCTGTAGTTCTCCTAGTGTGATGGGTTCCCTCATTGGGGCAGGAGTATCTGTCTGTCCCATGGTTGCCAGTCTTTCTTTTCTTATCTCTCTCTGATGATCTATGTTAATGGGTAAGTTGCTTTCTGAACTGTATCTTCTAGCAAACAAGTCTGCAGCTTGTTTTCCTCTGAAAAGTTTGCCACCTTCATCCAATGTGATAGTCTGCCTAGGTGAGGAACGCTCTTCATTTAGAGACTTGACTAATCTCCAAAGTTTCCTGCCGTCTTTCTCAAGGTTCAGCGATGCCGTTTTAGTTCTCCAGCTTTTCCGTTTTTCTTCTAGCTTTTTTCTCTGAAACTCTGCTACAGCCTTTTTCCATTTGTTGTGAGTTTCAAGTGAAGGCTGAGACTCTGCGTCCTTTCTAGCCCTGTCCATAGCTTCCAGACGTTCTTGGAGTGTGCTGGACCAGTATGGTATGTAGTTACGCCGGCATCCTTTGGGAATTGTTTCTTTTGCAGCTTGTAGTATGCATCTGTTGAAGTCTTTTACCACTTCATTAATGTCTCTGTTCTGTACCTTGAGGGTAGACAGCAGCGTGTTCACCTGATGCCTGAATAAACCCCAGTTGGCTTTTTTGTAGTTCCATCTTGTAATGGGCTGGGCCTGTACTGAGAGTTGCACTCTGGACAGTAAGAAAGATTGGGCGATGATGGTCGCTTCCCCTAGTTGGTCTCCTACTTCTCTACTAATAGATCCAGCTATATCTGGTGTGGAGAAGGCAAGATCTGGTGTTGAAGTTGTGTGCCATCCTCTGGAGTAGAAGGTAGGAGTATCTGTGGCATTATTGATAGGATTAGGGAGTGATCATCTTGCCAAGTTTCAACCTCTTCACCTCTGTGATCCAGATGGTTATAGCCCCAGCTCTGGGAGTGGCTATTAAAGTCTCCAACTGCTATAAAGTTGGTGGCTGGTACCTGTATAGAGCTGAGACTCAGGGGTTTGTTGTTCGGACAGTAATAGTTCAGGAGTTCTATTTCCATCTTGTCTACCTTTATCTGCAACAGCTGATATTCTGCTCCATCCATGAAGGTTTTCCTTTCGTGTGCAGGAATGTTATTCCTTACAAGAGTAAGTACTCCTCCTTTTCGTCTATCTTTTCTGTCGGATCTGAAGCATTGATATCCCCTTATTTTAAAGGTTTGATCTGCTTTCAAGTGAGTCTCTTGGATACAGCAAACACTGACTTGCTTCTCATACAAGATGTTTTCCAGCTCTGTCTTTTTGCTGTATCCAGCCTGCTTGCTGTTCACTCCCTCTGCATTCCAGTGCATCATGACAAGTGGCACTCTGGGTTTCTCTTTTTCTGTTTTGTTTTGGTCAGTAGTTCTCCTCCGCCGTCTGCTGACTCCTCAAGACGGTCTAGAGGGTCCTCCAGTAGCTGAGGGTGGGCTCTGTCGAGGCTCAGAGCCCGGCACTGCACCTGCCTGGTGGAGCTCCACAGGGCGAGCACCAGTACGAGATTTATTTGACGGTGTACTCTCCATAGAAAAAAAAAGCGAGTTGCGTGATACTGTGGTTTCCGGTGCGCCTTCTGGCCCAGTATCTATGACTTTAGCACCTGTTCAACGGGAGAGTGGGCTCATGCCTAATCTGTTTATGTTCCCAGTAGTAGACTATTCGCAAGCAGCCTGGGGGTGTCACTGCTCTGCGCGGACCTTGTTTACCGAGGCGGCGTCCGAGCTCGTATGGTGAAAATATGGTTGTGTTATCTTCAAAATAGCCCTGTCTTTCCCATGGCTTTTCTGCCATCCTGCAGCTTTGAGTTAGGGAGTTCTGAGCTCCAGTCTCTTTCCCAGGCATTTTATCCTGGCCTGGCACGCATACAGAGGACCCCACTTCTGGTTCTAAGTTAGCAGTTGGGGATAGGTGGGGTAGCACCCTGTGCATTCCCCGTCATCCAGGGGGCTCTCCAACTATGCAGAGCTTGCACAATGCTGTGCTCTGGTTCTGGGCTCTCCCAAGGAATCCTCACGTCCTGCACAGAGCCACTTCCAGATACCCACCACCTGCCAACCCTCCATTGTAGAGATCTCCTGCGTGCGGCCATCCAGTCAAGAGCCAGTATTAAGTCTGGTGCCCATGTGATCCCCCCAAACTCAGTGTGCAATGCTGGGTTCTCATCATGCTGCAACACAGGGGGGATTGTGATGCTCAGCCATCTCTCTCAACTCTGCCCGATAAGTGACATCGGGGACTTAACTGTGCCTCAGTACTGGGAGGCCCCGTTTTCGGGTACACCACACACAGCCAATTGTGGCAACGGTCGCCGTGGGCATTAAGGTGCTGTAAAGGGGCACAAGGCTTCTTAAGGTCCTGTAAAGTGAAGAGGATGTAAAGGGGTGCGAGGCTTCTTAAGATGCTGTATAGTGGTGCAGGACTTCTAAAAGGTTAAGAAACGCTGCCCTAAAATCAAAATGATTCAGGTAGAAGAAGCTCATAAGCCTTGAGTGACCACTCATGTCATCATTATTCTCCTTTGTGTTCCTTATGGAGCATGGATGCACCACTGGAGTAGTCCCTTTGTAGGAAACCTTCACCAAGCTTTCACATGCTCCAGCAGCAGTGATTTGTGTGGCAGTTGTCTTTACATCATGAGTTGCAACCCCCCCCCCCTGCACAACCTCATATCAATGGCCTTGATTGGCCTTGTATGACACGCCAGAGGGTGCAGTAGTCTTATTTTTTCATTGCAACTCATGTAGGAGAAGGTAAATTCTGATTCACAGCACCCACTGCCATGTAAGCAGGCTGGGACAGCTAAAGGCTAAAGAAAGCAAACCCGTGGTAAAATGCTTACTGAAATAAAATGTACCGGCCCAAAAAAAAAAAACTCCGATATTGTAGCCCAGCTGTAGACTGCAGCACAGTGTATTCCTACTTTAAACAGTTTAACAAATTACTGCTGTTGTGCTGCATGAAAATTCAAAATTCATTGTAATGAAATAAACACTGGCGTTATTTTGGAATCTTTAAATCATAACTGATTTTCCAGTTTAGTTCCCGGGGGTCTCTGAAAAGACAAAGAGAGTATAGGACCACTGTACCTTCAGGCATGTCGTACAAGGCAGCTAATATGAGGTTGTACTTGATGAGGCTGGCAACCTCATTATTTAAAACAAGAGCATGGGAACACTTGGTACAGGCTTTCTGCCAGGGGACCACCTGTGGTCATGTTTCCATGTTCCGCTAAGGAGTGTAAGTGATGGTGATCATTATTGTCCAGGGTTGAATATGTCTTCAGCATGAAAAGGTTTGCTGTCTTATCCACAGAACACATGGACCAGTGTGCCCCCAATGCAGATTAGCAGAGCCGGGGCCGGAGTTGCTATGGTCGATGGGAATATCTTTGTCTTTGGTGGAAGGTCTCAGGATGTGGAGCTTGCAGGCAACAGTGGCTTTAGTGCTTCAGTGACTTTAGACAGTGGTGAAAAGTATGACCCTGAGAAAGATACATGGACTAATCTGCCAAAAATGGCTTATGAAAGATGTGAAACTGTAGCCATTGTTTTATGATCCGCCAAGTGCTGTTTTTGCAAGCAATAACATTGGAGAATTTTTCAAAACAACTGTAAGAGTTTGCCAGGGATGTATCCTGTCCCCAGTGCTCTTTAATATATATCTAGAACATATTATGCAGGAGGCTCTATACGATTATAAAACAACCATATTGATTAGAGGCCGACCTCTTTGCAATCTACGTTTTGCTGATGATATCGATCTTATAGCTGGAACAGAATCAGAACTTCAAGACCTTACCTCTAGACTGGAGAAAGTAACAAGAACGTATGGGATGGAAATTAATATAGAAAAAAGCAAGATATTAGTGAATAGCCATAAGAAACATGTTCCGACCAACATTACGTTAAATGGGGAATCGTTAGAAGAAGTTAACACCTTTAAATATCTGGGGTCCACTATATGTGGTGATGGAAGATCAAGTAAAGAAACCAAGACAAGACTTGAGATGGCCTCAGCTGCCATGACAAGGCTGAATGTGATCTGGAAAAGTAACATCAGTTTTCCTGTGAAGATCAAATTATACAAATCACTTGTATTATCTATTCTCTTGTATGGGTGTGAGGGCTGGATACTCACTGCAGATACGGAGCGAAGGATTCAGGCTTTCGAGTATAAATGTTATAGAAGAATTTTGCGCATTTGCTATAAAGAGGACGAAACAAATGTCTATGTTAGAGAGAAAATAAACACCTATGCAGGCCACCAAGAACCACTTTTGTCAGTAGTGAAACGTCGAAAGCTTGCCTGGTTTGGGCATGTAACTCGTCATGACTCCCTTTCAAAAACGATCCTCCAGGGAACAGTCGAAGGTAAACGGAGAAGAGGAAGGCAAAGAAAATCCTGGGCTGATAACATCAAAGAATAGGCAGGACACGGTTTTTCCACACTTGTACACATTGCTGAGGATAGAGAGCAGTGGAGGACCCTGTCTGCTGATGCTTCCACCATGGACGACCCATAACGGGTTACGGTTTGAGATGATGATACTAAGGAAACCTGCTTAGCATGTATTGTAAGGTTAGTGGCATGAAACCCACAGGGAAGTTGACAAGACCAAAGAAATAAAGGAAAGATGAAGTGGTAGAAAAGAAGGGTGGAATATACATCATAAGAGATTGAGAAAACAACAGTAATGCATATGAAGATAGCATAATGTTTCGAAAGGACCAAAGTTTGTTGATTGATTGATTAAGCAGATTTTAGTGAATCATAAATTTACTTTTGGCTTATCATAACTTGGACTAATCATGGTGTGTGTGTTTTTTTTTTCCCACTGTAACAATGCACTTTTACTGTAATATATCAATAACATATAGTCAGGGCATACATTTTTTTTTCTGTAGTATAGATACACCTCCAAAACTTAAACATCAGGCTGGTGTATATATTCTGTTGTCTAGTTTTGAGCATCATGCCACAAAGATATTATAGAATAGTGGGCGTGAGGGGGGCCTAGACACCCCACTGACAGTATTGCTGAACTGTTCTGGAGCCCTCAGGACAGAACAAAATAACAGACTCTAAAACACATGGGAGAGACAGATTGAGACAGCGGAATTCAAGAAAGACGTGGTAAAGAAAAATGTGAGTGGACCATCCAGGAAAGGAAGGCATTGAGAGACATGATTGAGGGTCTATGCTTCACAGGGAACCAATCGGCAAAGGAGATTTGGGAGGGTGGGGGAGAGAGAAGCTGAAAATTACACTAGTCAACAAATTTTCAAAAGTTTTTTGTACCAGAAATTAAATATACCATTTCTTATTGATTTTGACATGCTGATTTCAAATATCATAATGAAATTCACCAATTGGCTCTGGTTTTTTTTTTAAATGATGAATTTACATTACAGTAATACAAATAATGTATGCTTGTTTAATTCTCTGGGGTGAACAGCTAGTCTTTCTACTTTAGCATTATAAAAATTGTGTTTACATACTTAATTAATTGATATTTCAACATAAAATGATAGAAAAAATATAAACATTATTTAAAGTTCACATATCATGTTTTAAAAAGGCACATTTGAACCCATTCCGTCATTATTCAGTCGCTGTTCGAGCTCTCTTTGCTTGCTTCTTGTAGTCAATCGATGAGGTGTCTTTTGTCACAGTCCAACAGTAATCAGCAAGCATTGAAGGGCTCCAATTGCCTTGATACCTTGTCTCCATAGCAGCAATGTCCTGGTGAAATCGTTCACCATGCTCATCAATGACCGCTCCACAGTTTGACGTAAAGAAATCCAGATGAGAATCCAGAAAATGAATTTTCAAAGACATGTTGCAGCCAAGACTCTTATACTTCAGAAGGAGATTTTCTACAATTTCATTGTAATTATCAGATCTGTTGTTTCCAAGAAAATTGTCCACCACTGACTTAAATGCTAGCCATGCTGCTTTTTCCTTGCCATGCAACACGCAAAGAAACTCGTCATCATGAAGAAGTTTTCGAATTTGCGGACCAACAAATACTCCCTCTCTTATTTTAGCTTCACTCAGTCTTGGAAATTTTCTGATGAGGTATTTGAAAGCCTCATCTGTTTTCTCCATTGCCTTGACACAGTTTTTCATGAGACCTAGCTTAATGTGCAAGGGTGGCAACAAAATCTTGCTGGTGTCGACAAGTGCTGGGTTCTCAACGTTCTTACTGCCAGGCTGCAATGACTGCCTGATTGGCCAATGTCTTCTAATGGTCACTTCGTGCACGGCTATCCCACTCACAGAGAAAGCAACAGTACTTGGTGTATCCACCCTGCAGTCCAAGCAAAAGAGCGACCACTTTTAAATCACCGCAAAGTGACCAATGATGATGATCGTAGTTTATACACTTCAAAAGCTGCTTAATGTTTTCATAAGTTTCTTTCGTATGAACTGCGTGACCAACTGGAATTGACGGTAACACATTACCATTATTCAACAAAACAGCTTTAAGACTCGTCTTGGATGAATCAATGAAAATCCTCCACTCATTCCGGTATGTAATTGATTTTGAGGGCTGCCATTAAACCAGAAATGTTGTGGCACGCAGAAAGGTCACCCTCTTTGAAAAAGAATGTAATAAGCGGCTTCTGGCGATTCCTATACACAGAAATTGTAACATCTTCTGCCAGGAGATTCCACTGTTGCAATCTGGAACCCAAAAGCTCCACCTTGTTCTTCGGTAAATTCAGATCTCTTACAAGATCATTCAGTTCACCTTGGGTTATTAAGTGTGGTTTAGTGGATGTAGTTTGCTCAAAATCTGGGTCGCTTGAGGTTGATGGTTCAGGACCACCAATGTCCTCTTCTTCTTCAGTGGAAGCAGCTGAAAATGATTCTGGCACTTTGGGAACTGGTAGGTCATCGCCATGTGGTACCAGACGTATTGCAGAGGGGATGTTTGGGTATTCCAGAGTCCATTTTTTCTTCTTTGATATGCCGTGCCCGATTGGGGGGACCATGCAAAAGTAACAGTTGTTGAGATGATCAGTGGGCTCTCTCCAAATCATTGGGACTGCAAAAGGCATAGCTTGCCTTTTGCCAGTCAACCATAGTTTAAGATATGCTGCACATGTATTGCAGCATATGTGTGGCGCCCAGCTCTTATCTTGATCTCCTATTCTGCAGCCAAAATACAAACTGTACGCCTTCTTAATCACTTAAGTTATATTTCGTTTTTGTGATAGAAATGTCACCTCACCACATATATAACAGAAATTATTAGCACTGTTCACATATGTCCTAGGCATTTCTAACTACGATACTTTTGATAAGGACAAATGCACTAACTAATGGCAAAATTTTATCAGAGATAAGATATTTAATCACAAAGGTGATGTAATCATAGGTAGGATTGCATCATGAACTTCTAGTTACATTTTTATTGGTCATTAGAAAAAATTATGCAATCGCCCACAACAGTTGCGTCATATATATAAATTGACCGTAATTAAATAAACTAGTAGCATATATCTTGAAAACTAGAGCCAATCAACATTTCAATCATGTCATTTTCGTTTTCAACACACCAAAATTAGTTAAGATCAGCTATTTTCATTTCTGGTACATTTTGGTTGTTGACTAGTGTTATATGCCAGCACTGAAGCTTGTTTCAGCTAGATCTCAGAGCCTTATTTTGATGAGCCAGTAATACGCCACATGTCATAAAATTGTGTGCTGAGATGGTAAGTCCATGTTCCTTGAGCAACAAATAAGGGACAAGAAGAATGGGACCTGACATCTTGTTAAATGCAGTACCTTTTATTAATTTCTTTATGAATTTTGTAAAATCGTATATGAACATTTTTATTTAGCAAAAATATTTTAGAAGGCTCTTTCTAAAATTTCCTCCAGTATTGTGGCTTCTAAAGGTCGCCTAGTTGGCCAACTCTTTGTTAGTCTGTCATAATTACAAGAAGAGGAACCTCATTTCTCAAAGCCAGTGTTTTCCATTTGAACCTAGATGGTTATTCCCCTTTGATCATTAGTGATTCCAACACAGCTAACTCGTAAAAAAGGTAAAGGAACCCGTTACACGCCCATTGAGGCATATTGGGAATATGGTGTTAGGCCCATATTATCTTGACCGTCGGCACACGAGGGGTGATGTGGTCGGCATCACGCCGGCCGCCTTAACCTTCCCAGAGTAGCTCTGGTACCCATTTGGGGCTGGGTCGACCCAGGAGCCGTTTGTGGCCTAAAAATTTTCCGCCTCATAATTTATTTGATGACAGGTAACATTGATTTCATAGGTTAAAAAGTGTTCAATATGGTAGCAGATAAGAGTATTCGCCATATATTTTAAAGAATTTTACAGAGAAGATGGCAGATGTGAAACAGAAATTGAGAAAAGAATGGTAATTGCCAAAGCTACATGAGATAAATACTAACATCTAGCCAATTAAAAAGGGTAAAGGATACCGTTACCATTACATGCCATTGAGGCATATTGGGAATATGGTGGTAGGCTCATAGTTTCTTGACCATCGGCACACTAGGGGTGATGTCGTCAGCATCATGAATTGAATGAAATAGGTTGGCTGTCACTAACTATAAATTATTCAGTATGATAGAAAAATGGACTACTGTTACTCACAGTAAAGTATTTATTATGATAGACAAATATATGTTATCACAAGTTATAAATTAGTTGTAATATAGCAGATAAAGTGGTTGTCACAGGTTGCTAAGTATTTACTATACTAGCAAATAGAGTGTTTGCTGGTGTTGTAAAAAAAAATTTGAAATGATGACATATAGAAGTGTTTAATGGTGGTGTAAAAAAAATCTGAGCTGATAGCAAATAGAGTGTTTACAGGTGTTTATTTTTAAACGATATAGAGACAACTTATAAAGTGGCTAAAACTACTATTAAAGCCATATTCAAGTCCCAGCGGGACAGAGAACACCCAGGTCACATAAAAGATTATGCCTATCACCAGTTATCTAGGCGAGACCAGGTCAACATTTTCCGCTTACGCACTGGTCACAATAGGTTGTGGTACAATCTATATCACAAGTACAGGATTAGTTGAACAGATCTCTGCTCCTGTGGCACCAGCCCATGACAGCTGAACATCTGCTCCAGTCCTGCCCATCTTACAGCAGTGAATGGAGTGGCATATGGCAACAAACCACTTCACTCCACAAAAAACTGTTTGGAGATGTCAGGAACCTTGAGCTGACTACTGCCTTTATTAAAGGTAAAACATCTGAGATGATAGCAAATAAAGTGTTTTCTGGTGTTGTAAAGCATATGAGATGATAGTAAATAGAATGTTTGCTGGTGTTGTAAAGCAGTGGTATTCAACCTGGGGTTCATGTACCCCTAGGAATACGAGAAGACATCTAAAGGGGTACATGAAAAAAAATCTGCCAATGCAGTGTATAGGTAAATTGAATACTTAGAAGAATTATACACTGTCACAGCGCTATTTCGCAGTGCATCTTAGGTATTGTGTTCGGCGAAAAGCCAGCCGGGAGAGGCTGAGGTGAGCCGAACCGGTGGGTCATGTGACTACCGGAAGTTGGCAAAGAAGGTGCAAATTTGGACAGTCAGAAACTAGCCATCGTCCTGGTGGGACGCATATTTTCCCTTTTGCCAGCAAGATTGCTGTGTGGTTCATGTTATGGACTATTAATTGAGTGCTTGCCATATTTCGGACCTGGTGGATAAGTACATTGTAATGCTAGAGCATTGTATTGTCTAGTTCGTGTTATCTACAGGCCATAGTTTGATAAAAGATAGATGATTTTTGAGTGTGTCATTTCCATAGTTTTGCCGCTCAGGTGAGCAATATTCATTGCAGTGGTTTTCAGTGTAAGTCGTACTGTCGTGTATGATGATGATAGGTTACGCTGCTAAGGCAAGTTTATAGTGGCATTTCATTATTGTATTTGATGCATTTATTGGCCGCGTGAGGCCTTATTATATTGTGCATATTATTAAAGGGAAGTACCTGTAGAAGGTGTTCATTTCTTATTGTCATCCATTGTTGTGTGGTGATACTCTTGAGAGAACGAGCCTTTGGTTATTATTATAAATCCACACTGCAGTGGTGTAACCACAATAAAAGGTTCCTGACATACACCAATAACCTTGGGGGTACATAGATAAAGATAAATTATATCTGAGGGTACACAAACAAAAAAGGTTGAATACCAATGTTGTAAAGTATATGAGATAATAGCAAATAGAATGTTTGCTGGTGTCAAGTATATGAAATGATAGCAAATGGAGTGTTTGCTATTGTTGGAAAGTATTTTGAGATGATAGCAAAGAGAGTGTTTGCTGATGTTGTAAAGCATTTAAGATGTTAGCATAAAAAACCGTTGTCATACATTTGAAGGCTTTAATATTTCCAGAGAAAAAAAACAGTGTCAACGTCACATGTTAAAATTTTTTGTTTGTTCTTGTGATATCAGTTAGTGGTTGTCATGCAGGAATTGTAAATTTATTTTCCTACAGTGTCTTTCACTTTTCCTATATGCATGTGTATGCATGGAGAAACCACAAGTCATTTACTTAAGATTAAGAACTATACAGCACTGTTGTGTAATTCCTGTAGGTCACAGCAGAGGCAGAGAAATTATAGGACACATTGTAAGAGCCAACAGGCAACCTCATCATGTGAAGCTAAATTGCTACAGAAATCACCACTACAAATCTACATAAATACTTTTGCACAGGCTTCCTGCAAGAGGACCAGCTGTATTGGTGGCTTCATTCTCCATAAGGATAAAAAATGGGAATAAATGAATGAATCATTAACCTGGAGTTTAATTACAGGGTGTCCATAAAAGATTGTACCCTTTTCACAAAATTTATTCTCGGCCCCATGACGTGGTACGAGGATGCTATCTATCACAAAAGTAAGATAATCTCTGCAAGTTTTTAAGCATACCTTACAAAGACTAAAAAAAGTGTGCATGCGCGCAGCAGGTATTTCAAGTGAAACTTTTGCAGTTGAGTTGTTACGTCTCTCAACACACTGGTCAAGTAGGTGAAAAAAAAAAAGAAATAGTTACATTCTTTTTGAGTCTTTGTAAGGTATGCTTAAAAACTTGCAGAGATTATCTTACTTATGTGATAGAAAGCATCCTCATACCACATCATGGGGCTAAGAATACATTTTTTGAAAAGGGTACAATCTTTTATGGACACCCTGTATTTAGCTACAGTATAATTTTGTCCTGTAAACTCAAGTAGCTGTCACTACAGCACAGCAGTGTTTTGACTGCTTAGACTGTTGTTTTGGTGGTACATGTATTATTTAACAGTTGTGAATGAGTAAATGTTTTATATTGTGACTTGTGAAGAAATTCCCACTCATGACCCTTTAAGTTCCCCAAGGAGCACTGGCCTTCAACAAAGTCAAACGCATGCCAAGTCCTGTCCCGTGCCATCAACTCAAGGTTTTTCCACATCTTCCTAATCATTGTCATGTCTGTCTCCACTTCTCATATCCTTTTTTTTTTTTTTTTTTTTTTTTTTTTGGTTGTCTGCCTCTTCTTTTACCCGGGGGAGATTCCAGAAGAAATTCCATGCTCCAGTAGAAATCCAGTCGTCCGAATTAATTTGTGATAAGGGGCCTTTCAGATAACTGAAATTTTGCGTAATTGAATTAAGGGGGGATTTGTTGTTTAACTAGGGCTGTTGAGCTTTTTGCTCTTTTGCAGCCAGTACCAAGTCTAAGAATCCTTGGTATTATCTACACTGTAGATCTAGGCTTTTCCTGTGGCTTTTCTGCCATTCCGAAACACGTTGAGATGAAGTTATGAGCTCCAGTTTCTCCAACTTGGCTTGCATATAAAGGATCATCATATCTGGTCCCAAGGTAGGAGAAAGTTGCGTATGGCATACTGTGCATTCCCTGCCACCCAATGGGGATCTCTAAATATGCAAAGCTAAAATACTGTGCTCTGGTTCTGGGCTCTCCCGAGAAACTGTCATGTCCTACACAGAGCCATTTATCAGCTCCCCCTGCCTATCATAGGGACCATAGTGAGATCCTCCTGCATGCAGGCAACCAGGTAAAAGCAAGAGATACGTCTGGGGCTCAAGTGACTCCTCTGGTGTGCAATGCTGGGTTCTCAACACGTTATCACCACAGGAAGTGTGTGGATGTTTTTAAGAATAAATGAGGGTGTAATTAGTCTCACAGACATAGGTTCACATCCAAATTTACATACTATAGCATTGTTTATAACTTGTGGTCATATAAGGATGACTCCAGATATACCTCCATGCATAATTAAGGGAGAAAAATACAGTCTTGTAAAAAACGTTATTAATTAGTCTTTATTAAACATTATAACTTGCTCACGGAAAACTGGTCTTGAAATTATTTATCCAGCTAATCTTTGTTTGTGTGAACCATTTGTCTTCTACTTTGTCAGTGTCAGCTCTTGTCATTGTTTGTCTTCCAAAGCTACCATCTTCACTTTCTAATACAGAAGCGAACAAGAATTCACTCACTGTTTCTTTTAATGTCAGAAACTATCGCTGCCCCAATACCATATTTTTCAGCAATTACTTCCCTGAATCCCCCTTTTGTTCAACAAATTAATTGATGTATTTCCACTTTGTTCATTATTGTTCGAACAACACGTTTTCTTTTACTTGAATTTGTAAATTTTCTAGTGTTCACAAAAATTAGAATTGGTTTTGAAAATTAAACTAAACATAACACAGAACTGCGTACACTTCATCTAGGAACTGAACTAAATATGGACTGAACTAATGAAGTGTGCAGAATCAGCGAGAGGATGGCAGCTTATGTCACAGACTTTGCCTCTGTTCTTTGGTTTTGGTAATTCACTTAATTGGGATTCTACTGTAATTTATAAAACTTTGTTTTCTGAAATTAAGTGAAACAGTCCTTGTGATGAAAGATAAAAAACTTGCCTTTTGAAGTTGTTGTAAGTTCCATTCTTTGTACCTTTTTTTATTATGTCACTGTGGTGAAGGCATCTGTTTTTATAATGAACTTATTTTATGGAATTTGATTATTGGCTTCATGGAATATAATTTATTTAAAAATTGAGTAAAAAATGATGTTAACAGTAAGAATATTTTGACTTGTTTTCCTTATTCCCTTGTGCTTACTTGGATTGTTACCTTTGGTTTCTTATGGACCGTACAACATCTGCAACATCTTTATAGAATACTGCATTCAGTACTTTCTTCATCACCACATTCCTATGCTGCAAACCCTCTTATGAATGGGGTAATAGGGGGGAGTTGGTAGTCCGTTAATGCTGATTGTCCAGTACTTGTGAATTGTTTTCACATATAGCCTAAAAAGTCACAAAAAACAGTAATACAATATGAGGAGAGCAATACACCACAACCCCCACGCGAGTGTCAGCAAATCTACACCTTGCTAATTAACAGTCAAGACCACAAATTGTACTTATTCCCACGCGAACCAACAATTTTTGGCACCAATATATTTTGTCTGTTATTTGTGAAATCCATAGAAAAGAGGTATATTCATAAGAGGTTTTACAGTATTTATTTTGGTTTTTGAAGATTTCATTTTGTCAATGAAGAAATTATTGGTTTTATTTTTTTTTTTATCAATGTATCTGCTAACGTTACTGTAGATCTTAATGACAAGCCAATAAAAAATACATATTAGCTAATAAGTAAATACAAGATTAAGTAACAAAATATCAGAACAAATGGAGAAAGTGTATTATGTCTTTGACACAAAGTAATGAAGGATGTATGATATGAGTTATATGTTGTTCCCAGGGTGTTACGAGGAGACAAAAGATAACTGCTGCTGCCTCCGGCTTTTCATATGAGGCAACTAACATGAAGCCGTGCTTAGGGCTGGCAAACTTGTCATTTAAAACAGATTACTACAGAATCCACCATTGCAAGAATGCACGATTGCTTTGGTGCAAAGTAATAAAAGAGAAAATGGTATGGAATCAATTTTATTTACAAATTAACGAATCCCGAAACGTTCCGTGTTTGCTATGTACTGCTGAAGTGTTAAACTGATTCCATACCATTTTATTTTTTAATCTATATATTAAAACCATATTTGGCAGGTATTTTGCCTGCGTTTTGTAAAACTAATGAAAATATCTTATTAAAATTATTTTTTGTCACGTGATTGATAATGTTACTTAAGAATTAGATGCACAAACAGATTATCATACAAGATAACACATCAAAGTGGTACGTATAAAAATGCATGTTCCAAAATATGTAAGAAGCATAAATACTTAAGGCTTACAGATGCCTCGGAAGCTCTGATTAGTTTAAGATCAAGAGCCGTTTATTGCTTTGTTATTATTTACAAAAAAAGGTCTTTAAGTGTCTGTTTAACTTTTCATATAGGCCTATTTAAGGTTGTTCAATTCTGTTGTTAAACTATTCATTGCCAACCTTTCGGCGCCCGGAAACACACCGCTATGTCAGTGATTTTTTGGGATATAGTTATTGACCAGGCTGACCGCTTCAACAAACTTGTTTGCTGCACAATTCATTGTTCAAACTGGATAGAAACAATGATTAAGTCCTATCAAACGAAACTGTTTGTGTTAATCAAAATGAATGTGAAAATCAAAGAGAAAAATAAAATGTAGAATGTTTGTAATTAACCATGTTAATTCTCTTATCTGTCACGTTAGTCCCATCTTTTCCCCACCAAAGTTGCAATCTTTATCATGGCGCATTTTTAGAGATGGGAACTATTCGCACACCTGTTGAAACAACGTGCATTTCTTCCCAATATATTTCATGTGAGCGGGATGGTTGTTTTTTTTTTTTTTAATTAGAAATATTCCGGCCTGTTTCTTTTTGGTGACAAAATTGTTGGAATTTTCCACCATTTATATTAAGCAGTTCAGGTAAGTATGAATAAGTTGTCTCCACCATATAATAACATAACATAATAATAGCCCCTTCAGTCATAACTGACTATGAGAATGCGCCCCTGAGGTGACAGCCCTCAGCTGCTTATTTTCCTGGTGCTCCTTTCGACGTTTTCTCCTCACCTCTGCTTCTTTTGTGAGCCTCTCTTCGCCCAATCTGAGGTGGCGCCGTAAATAGCATCGCCACTTGGTGCGATCGGCAGCTTCATCCTCCCATGTTGCTGGATCCATGTCCAGTGCCCTCATATCTCTCTTGCACACATCTTTGAACCTCAGCTGTGGTCGCCCAACTGTTCTCTTGCCATCTGCTAATTGTCCGTAGAAGATATCTTTTGGGATGCGACCATCTTCCATGCGGCGAACATGGCCAAGCCAGCGAAGTCTGCGCTGTCTAAGAAGCGTATACATACTTTGAAGGCCAGCACGTGACAACACCTCGACATTTGTCACTTTATCTTTCCACGAGATGCCGAGGATGCGGCGTAGACACCGCAAATGGAAGGTATTGAGCCTTCTTTCTTGCTTAGCATAGGTCGTCCAGGTCTCGCTGCCATATAGGAGTGTGCTGGTGACGCAGGCATTATATACCGCAGCTTTGGTCTTCATTGTGAGTTTAGAGTTTACCCCAAACACGCGATGTGAGGCGGGCAAAGGTAGCTGCAGCTTTGCCAATGCGGCTGTCGATTTCTGTATCCAGTGAGAGTTTGTCATTGATGGTAGACCCTAGGTATGTGAAGTGGTGCACCACTGCCAATTCATAGTTATCGATAGTGATAACTGGTGCAGCACCCACATCCTGACTCAGCACATTCGTTTTCTTTAGACTTATTGTGAGGCCAAAGTCCTTGCATGCTTTAGTGAAGCGATTCATCAAGCTCTGAAGCTCCTGTTGGCTTTGAGTGACGACTGCAGCATCATCAGCGAACACAAGTCTCTTATAGTGACCCTTCTGATTTTTTTTTTTGCCTTCAGCCTTGAAAGATTAAACAGACGGCCATCTGACCTAGTGTGAAGGCATATTCCTTCAGTTGCATCTCTGAATGCATGTTTCAAGAGTAAGGCAAAGAAGATTCCGAAGAGGGTCGGAGCCAGAACACAGCCTTGTTTAACGCCACTTCGTATATCAAAGGGCTGTGACGTGCTTCCAGCATATTGGACTGTTCCCTTCATGCCGTCATGGAATGACTTTATCATTTCCAGCATTTTAGAAGGGCAGCCTATTTTCAGGAGGATTTTAAAGAGTCCATCCCTACTAACCAGGTCGAATGCTTTTGTGAGGTCTATAAAGGCGATATATAGTGGTCTTTTCTGCTCTCTTGATTTTTCCTGAAGCTGGCGGAGAGAGAAGATCATGTCTGTGTTGATCTGCCAGCTCGGAATCCACACTGTGACTCTGGATATATGCGCTCAGCTAACTTGTGTAGTCGCATTAAGATGACTTTGGCAAAAACCTTACCAACAATACTAAGAAGAGAGATGCCTCTGTAGTTATTGCAATCACTTTTGTCTCCTCTCCAGGGCGCGAGCTTGGGCACAGTTATATGGAGATCAAGCTATTGCCCATGCAGCATGTTCCCCCTCTCCACACAGCCGGTAGATCCAAAGGAACGGCAGTAGCCGATACAGTTTGGTACCAGCCATGTCGCAGGAGTTGCCAGAATAATGTCGAATCGACATTAGACTGCCTTGGGGACTCCGACTCCGGATTTATCCTCAGGGTTTACTCCCGAAGCCAATTCCATAAATGGATATTCCCGCAAGGCAGCGGTGGTTTGAATTCAGAGTTCCTTCTCTTAGATAAGCTACCAACCAAGGATCACGAGCCCTATCTGCCCGAAGCTGCTGGTTTTAAGGCGCCAGTCGCTCGCCTTTGCCCCTTCTCCCGTCAGTGGAAACAGTTCCGCCGGGCTCAAATTGAGCCACACGTGAATCTCCAAAGTGCTTCTTTCGACCTAGACAGAAGTTCTCCACCATATATATATATATAGCCACTGAAGCCTCATTGTTTATCAAAGAAGAAGCGTCTATGCTTCCATGCCACACTGTTCCACACTTGTGAAGCATGCTGGAATTGAATGAAATTACCACAGGAGAATTTTAGTGCCGTCATCAGGCCACGCTGCAAGAAAAGCATAGCATAATTAGTTCCCGCCATGTTTTGGCGGATGGCTTACTCGTAAAATAAGAATCGCGTAGAAGAACGTGATGTGGAGCATTTTAAACAAAAAATTTACTGCTGGAGCAAAGACGTGACTTATTGTGTGCACGTTTCACCGATAACGGTTCGAGCACACACATAAAATGCTTCTCATAAATGTGTTGTCATTATTTCGTGTGTGTGTGTATATATATATACCTCGGAGATATTGCGGGTTCAGCGCAATAGTGCTAGGTCTAAAAAGAACAGTGTACTGTAAAATTTAAAATACTTTATTGCTTAAACAAATGCTAATCTTCACCATCTGAGCCTTCAGCGAATCGTAATCTTTTTGCCTATGGAGAGCCAAAATCTATCGGAAGGCACGTTCTAATAAATAAACATGAATAATTTGAAAAAAAGCGCAATAAAGCGAAGCGTAATATAGCGAGGTAGGCCTATGCCTGTATGTGTGTGTATATATATATACACACAATTTTTTTATAATAGTTTTCACAAAGTTGTGTGAACGCCGTGCCTTCTTATATCGAGGCGTGCTTCTTTCGACCTAGACAGAAGTTCTTCGGTTATATCACAGAGCAATATCATTCAAACGAGAGAGAGAGAGAGGACTATCGCAATGTTGAAAGATGCTAAGCCTTGAAAAGGACTGATAGTACCTATCGGCTAGACTGATGAAGCCCTGGTAAGTGATAAAGGTTACAACTGATAAGAACTGCTAGTTGCGTACACTTTATTATTTTTTTTAATTGCAACGTCATTACAACTATCGATGTAACAGAACTTTGCGTCTGTCTTAATTGTGACGTTATGTTTACTTTCGCCTTTCAGCGAGAGCAGGTCACTCTGTCTAGCTTTTTGTAGTTTGTTTAAACAGTGAAGCCTGTTAAAATCGCTAGACTCACGTTGGCCTTTTATGTGGGTGTCTTTGAACAGCCTAGACACGTTTGTTTTATTCACACCACATCTATAACAGACTTCCGCGTTTTAGACGAGATCTCGAGTTCTCCTTTAGCATGTTTATACATCTAAATGAAAGTGGTTTATGTAGCAACTGGTTTTTTTTCACAATCATTTCCTTTTACGCTCAGTAAGAAGCACGGAGCCACACTGTAGTTGACTTTTGTAGGAAACCTTGTCCAAAGCACTGCATTCTCTTTTAACCTAATGGTTTTTATAGCAATTTATTTTACGTGATGGGGTCAGAGTTATCCTCAGCTCTCTCCTAACGAGTCTCAAGTCTATTTGCTCAAGTCGAGTCACAAGTCCCTAATAGTAACTGACAAGTCCAGTCCCGAAACGAACCTCAATTCTTGTTACATATCTAAAACTGTTTATAGCTACAATCGCACTTTATAGAACAATCATATTCATCATCATAATTACCCTCAGTCCCCAAGGAGCATAGGCCTTCAACAAACACATGCCAAGTCCTCCTGTCACGTGCCATCATCTCAAGTTCTTTCCACGTTCTCCTCATCATTTTCACCCCTGTTTCCAGCTTTCTTCTACATGTGCTTCTTGGTCTACCTTTGCCTCTCTTGCCCTGGGGGTTCCAGAACAAGGACTGCCTTGTAATGCAATCAATAGGTTTCCTCAGTGTGTATACTATCAATCGCCATCATCTTCTTCTCATCTCTTGTTCCACTGGCACTTGTCTAGTTCTTGTCCTCAGTTCCACGTTGGTAACATTGTTAGACCATTTCAATCCCTCTATTCTACGCAAGCACCCATTTATGAAAGTCTGTAGCTTTTAGGTTGTTGTTTTTGTTGTTCTCCATGTTTCAGAGCCATACAATAGTACTGACCACATTTGAGTTGAAGATTCTTATCTTTGTGTTGGATCCGATTTCTCTTGATCTCCATATATTTCCCAATGCAATGAAAACTTCTCTTGCTTTTGTTTTGTATTCTTATTTTGACATCACTGTCTGTCCCTCCAACTTTGTCAATATTGCTGCCAAAATATGTGTACGATTCTACATCTTCTATTGGTGTTTCTTCAAGTTCAACCCTGTTATCATTACCTGCATTTATTCTCATTATCTTTGTCTTTTTCCATGTGTATTTTCAGACCCAATTAATGTGGCCTCTCATCGAGTATTTTCATTTTGTCTTGCATCTGATTATGGTTATGGGACAGAAGAGCTAAGTCATAAGCAAAATCTAGATCATCAAGCTGTTTAGTCAGATTCCACTGGATTCCATTTCTGTTGTGCGCCATCGATGTTTTCGTAACCCAGTCTATTGCTAGTAAGAAAATAAATGGAGACAAGAGGCATCACTGTCGCACTACAGTTCTTACCCCAAACGATTCTGTAAGTTGTCATTCATAAAGAACTCTGCATGTCATGTCTCAAAAGTTTTATTTATTAAATTAATTATCTTCATGGGAACTCCGTAATGCCTCATCAATTTCCAAAGTGATTCTCTGTCTACACTGTCAAATGCCTTTTCATAGTCCACAAGTCTAATGTAAAGAGGTAAGTTAAATTCTAGACTTTGTTCCACTATTATTCTCAATGTGGCTATCTGGTCTGTACAGGATCTGTTTTGTCGAAAACCTGCTGTGGACTCTTTTAATCTCACAAGGATGATCCTGTTTAATACTTTTCCTGGCACTGATAGTAACATTATTCTTCTATAATTTATGCACTCTTGTAAGTTTTCCTTCTTAGACAGCTTAACCAGACATCCTTCCTTCCAATCCACTGGTATTTATTCCCTCTCCCAGACTTTACCCAGTAATTTATAAAAAATCTCTGTAAGAGTGTCAATATCTGCTTTGATGGCCTCTGCTGGAATGCCAACTGGACCAGACGCTTTTCCATCTCTTAGAAGCCTTATGGCTTTCTTTATTTTTGCCCTTCGGTGGTCTTCCACAGTTAATTTGTAGCTTTTTTTTCTGCTGGCTGGATGTCCGGGGGATTTTGTGGTGCTGGTCTATTGAGAAGGTCCTCAAAATATTCTGTCCAGCTCTTCATTTGCTCTTGTATGTTTTCCATTCTTGTCTTTAATGATGCAAATTGTATTTCCCTGTTAGCTTCTTTGTGCTTGATAAAGTTGATATTTAGTTGGATATAATATATGTTGATAAAGTACACCAGAACACTCCTAGGCGGGAAGACAGGCGTCTATCATCATCAGTTGACAAGATCCCTATGGTGTTGCCTGCCCCACTGTAGTGTATGGAATGTCAACTTGACCTACGCAGTGTTGTGTAGACATGGATGGAGTGTATAATGTGCGAATGATGATAAGGGTTCGTGTTGTTGACAAATGTTCTCTTCTCACACTCATGTATGACCGGAAGTCATCGACACCAACGACTGTGTACCTTTTCTAAAGTTTAATTGGACGTACACACTCGACAGCACAGATAGTGACAAATCACAGGTTGCCATAATACATCATAGTACAGTGGACAAATGGTCTTGCAATGTTACCAAATGGTATAATGGACTGTCAATAGCCAAGCACTCAGTATCGCCCATACATATATCATCTGACGTCACTGACTGAGCACGTCAGCTTGTAAACAATATTTCAGATGACTTCTAAACCTAATCTCGTTTAGCAACGATTCTTCAACATAATGTTCAGCACATATTTTTCCATATAATAATATTGAACCACTAACAATGGGTTCTCATGTGTAGCAGTGATCTCTGGACTGATCAAGCGATAATACGGGCATCCCTTTTCTCTTCTTGAAAGTCCTACATGTTTTGGTTCCAAGATGGCTCCACTCGTGAACTGTCACTCACGTTTGAATACAGATAATGAATCTGTTCTAAAGTTAGTCATTCATACAACATTTCGTTGCTCTGTAGATTTGGTCATGAACAATAGACTGCATTCTACAGAATATAGTGCTGCTAGGAATCGAAGTCGTTTTTCATCGAGTCAAATATATTCTCTTAAACATTCAAATCGTAATTATCGACAATGGTGGCTTCGATCGAGAGTTCATAAGAGTATCTTTGATTACCTTGGTAGAGGGAATATGAAACTGCCATTCCTTGGCAAGATGAATAAACACTGGGGTAAAGCATACACGATAGGTCTAGACGACTATCACTTTCCCCAAAACCACTGAGATCACTTTTCAAGGCATCAAGCCGACATAGCAAAACACACACATTCCCTATCAGGACGAAGCCAAATCACCCCACTCAAGCGACACATCCGCCGAATAGCCTTTGACCTCTCTAGAGACAACAGAACATATAGTTCGACCTAGATATGTAAAGATATACAGATATAAGACAGACTTGTCCTACTCAGACAAACAATACACATAAATTCAGGCCATAGATATTCTGAAGCAAGAACAATCTATTATTACCCAAACAACGAATAAATCGCAGTAAAATGTATTTATCCGCGGAGTTCAAGGGAAGTAACTCAATAATGACTTTCCCTTAAGCACTAAAAAATTACCTATGTATAATATTGTAAGATATCAAAGACTGCACGTAACAGTGCTGTTATACAGTTCTTTCATATTTCCTTTGGCTGCAGAATCTTCTGCCTCTCTTGCCAACTCAGTATATTTCCTCTTGTCTCTTTTGATGCTTCTTCTTACTTCTTTGTTTGCTTCTGTGTACTCTACTTGAGCCTTGGCTGTGGAACTTCTGGATTTCCTTCTATTTAATTCTGCTTTCTTGTTTGTCTGTCTTTTATCTTATTGATGGTTTCTGTTGTTATCCATGCTTTTTGTTGTCGTTCTCTTTTCCCAGTATTTCTTCACGTGTCTCATTCCAAATAGTTTTGATTTGCTACCAGTGCTCTTCTGTATTCGTTACATCCTCCAGCTGTTGGAGTACTTGGTATTTCTTACCTTACTATGACCGTAAATCTATGTCTTGTTTCTTGATTTCTTAGATGTCCTACATTAAATTGTTGTCTATAGCTATGTGTTGTTGTATATCTCTCGAGTTTCATCTTTAATTTAGCTATCAGAAGATGGTGATCTGATGCCACATCTGCTCCTCTATATACCTTTACATCATGCAATGATGACCTAAACTTCTTGTTTATGCATATGTGGTCAATCTGATTCTCTGTTCTATGATATCCATGTTGTCTTGTGTATTCACCTATGTGGAAACATGCTTCCTCCTATAGCCAGTTGAAAGCACAGAAGTTTGTGAATAGTTCCCCATTTTCATTCATTATTCCTAGCCCAAGTTTGCCCACGATTTCTTCAAAGCCGGTGTTGTCTGTACCTATCTTTGCATTCATGTCACTTTTCAAAATTGTGATATCTTTCATTTTTCTTTTATCCATAATATTTTGTGGTCTGATGTTAAATACTTCTTTCACAGAATCTTCTTTGTCATTGGTTGGTGCATAACATTGGATGACGTTTACCTTTATTTTCGTTCTAGCTGTTTTGAAAGTTGCTGTTATGATTCTGGATCCCACTACTTCCCAATCTAGGAGTACTTTCTGTGCTTCTTTAGATAACATTAGAGCTACCCTGTCACTGTGGTGTGAACTTTCTTCTTCATGTCCCGAGGACAGTACAGTTTCCGCGTTTGAGACGAGATCTAGAATTCTCCTGTATCATGTTCATTCATCTTAGTATTCTTAGTGAAAGTGGTTTACGTAGCAACTGTTTTATCACAACCATTTCTTGTTACGTAAGAAGCATGGAGTCTTTTTTTTTTTTTTGGTTCGATTATTGCCTTCTTCTGGCAAGGCGCGTTCTTTCAACCTATTTGGTTATATCAGAGCGCATTTACCATTTAAAAAAAAAAGTCAACTCTGTTGACTGCTAACCCGATCAGCGTTAATAGATACTAAGTCCTGAAAAGGATCAACATTATCTATCTGCTAGCATAAAGCCCTAAAAAGGACTCGTCAGCTGCGCCAACGCCCGAGCTAGTCTGTGCGTTATAATTAAAACATGGAGTCACATTGTAGTTGACTCTTTTGTAAGAAGCCTAGACCAAAGCACTGCATGCTCTTTTACTGTAGCAATTTGTTTTACGTGATGAGGTCAGAGTTGTCTTCAAGTCTTTCATAACGAGCCTAAAGTCGAGTCTCCATTCTATCTGTACATGTCTCAAGTCGAGTCTCAAGTCCCTAACTGTAGCTGACAAATCGAGTCCCAAGGATGCCTGAGGGTAATATGTCGTATTCTTTCTTTGCCTCTTCAGAGATCCCCGGGAAAACACGGATAAATTATACATGTATATAAATAGAATGACATGCACATTTACTGACAGACAAGTACTTGCGAATGGATGTGAGCTAACTGATGTGGACAGACTTCCCCCCGTTGTCGTGTCAATAATTCGACAAGTCTAGAATAAATACTAACGACAACTCATGTTAACACATTAATTTCTTCTCCCGAAATCCGTCACGACTGCTGTGAAATTAAAGCCACTGAAAGTAGATTAAACTAGATTAGCGAATAGATTTGAACAGACACATTTGCTGCACAAGCGCGACATATTTATAGCTCATTTTACTGTCTACTTCTATGTCAGAATGTGCAAATTGTATTGAAATTAGGTCTCGAAGAAAAGGATTTAGAAGAGCCCACGGACTACAAGACTTCATAGTCTGCGAAAGAGAGTTGAAACAGAAACGCTGAATAAATTAAAGCCCCTATTTGTCTGGGATGTACGCCATGATTTTGTGTGCTTTGTGACGTTGGAAGTTGTAATGAATGCAGATCACGTAAACCGATCCTGACTTATGGAAGTGAGTCATGGACAGGTAAGAAACAAGTGGGAAAAGCACTAGAAGCTACAGAGATGTGGTGTTGTAGAAGAATGTTTAAAATATCGTGGACAGCTAAAAAGAGTTATGAGGATGTTCTGAAAATGGGTTAATACTTATTTTTGGTTTTAATAACCATCGTCATCGCACACAGGCAACTCCATCAGTGCTCCGATCTCATCCTTTGGATCACACAAGGACGACACAGCACAATGCACGAACTCCGTATCACCGGCGAGAATCACAGTGTGTGTATATTGGAATCACACATGAATATTTTTGTGGTGGGTAGGTTATCTATTTTTTAAATGTTGCCAGGGCAGCGGCCGTGAGGCCATACCTTTTAGCCACTCCAACACCCAAGAGAATTTTTAATTTTGCCCAACCCGAATATATATTATCTTGGAGTATACCATCACAAGTAATACCGTACTGTCATAAGCGTTATGCTTTAAGGTTAGTTTAACTCTTCTTCTTTGTCTTTTATCTCCCTTTGAATATTAGACTCAGTTGTTACTGGAACCAGTGCGTTTACTGATTTCTTTTACTCCTACAGCTCAGAGGATTTTGCAGCGCCCTTCCCCAGTTGGACATGATAGTAAACTCTGTAGGAGTAATGTCTTGCAGCGTCCTCTGTTGGCGGAAGTGCACTTGGTCCATCTGCCCAGGCTATCTCTATTCCTTCTGTATTATTTTTTTCTCTTTAGGTTCTTGCCTTATTGTGGCGAGCACGTTTCTTTCAACCTAGACCAACGTCAGTTAGTTATATTTGAGCACAATTGCCA
The DNA here is from genome assembly GCA_024509875.1 of Oreohelix idahoensis. Classification (NCBI taxonomy): domain Eukaryota; kingdom Metazoa; phylum Mollusca; class Gastropoda; order Stylommatophora; family Oreohelicidae; genus Oreohelix; species Oreohelix idahoensis. The sequence continues at coordinate 894,276 of JAMPIV010009715.1, forward strand.
TTCAGAAATAATTAAATTATGTCAACTCTAGTACAAGAACCTTGCCGGGTGGCGTAGACGATCATGTCTCTCCACAACTTCCTGTCTCCGGTACTGTTTGTCAATTCTGTTATTGGTTTCTTTCCATGCCATGTCAAACTGTCCAGGTTATTTTCTCCAAAGTTGTCTTAGAGTCTGTCCTAACGAGTTTCAAGTCTCTTAGTACAAGTCTCTTAGTACAAGTCTCAAGTCTCTTAGTACAAGTCTCAAGTCGAGTCTCAAGTCTCTTAGTACAAGTCTCAAGATGAGTCTCAAGTCTCTTAGTATAAGTCTCAAGTCTCTTAGTACAAGTCTCAAGTCTCTTAGTACAAGTCTCAAGTCTCTTAGTACAAGTCTCTTAGTACAAGTCTCAAGTCTCTTAGTACAAGTCATAAGTCCAATCGCAAGTTCCTAAGAGTAGCTTTCGAGTCGAGTCCTAAGTCAAGCTTCAGTTTTTAAATCTAAAACTGTTTATAGCTACAGTCACACTTTATCGTACAATCACACATCAATCACTATAAGTAATAGTAAAAAATAATAATACCTATTTTTTAGTATTTTTACTATCTTATTTTCGGACTATTTTTATTCCATAAAAGTTTTTATTTTTTATTTTTTTAGTATTACATTTTAGAAATATTATCTTCTCAACCGTACTGCCACCCCGCCCCCTAGCCTACAACGGTATGGGTAGAATAACACACATGGTCAGCACTAAATCTCACGTGTAAATGAATTTACAGCGTTAGTTGTTTTAAGGGCCTATGCTCCAGTTTTTATTTTTGTCTGCAGATATTATTTCTATACCTGACGCAAGGTATATCCCCCCCCTCCCCACCGCAGTCCGGATCGTTATGTTTCCATTGTCTCCCCAACGCTTTGTCTAACAAACAGTGTCCAATTATGTCTGATAAACCGAAGTAAATGTTGTGTTTGAGCAATGGAAATCATGTATGCGCTATGATGTTTGGGAGATATTGCTTTATCACAAAACCATTTTCGGTTTCTCCTTAATTATGTGTACATTATGAATGAAGATGATAAGTCGGTTCAACAAAATTGGCACGTCTTGAGTCGAGTCGCTAATCCCTAAATCGGGAGTCGAGTGTCGTATAAATTCGCTGTGGTGGCTAAAGTCCGACTCGAGTTCGAATCGATTGACTCGAGTCGACAACACTGATTTTCTCTTTTTCGCCCTCTATCTCTTGTTTCCATTCAATCTGTCCGGTTATCACGATACATTCCAGCTTTCTTCTTCATAACATTCCCGAAGGAAGTAGATTGCTTCTTTCTAACGTGAGTAATAAGCTTGCTCTGCCCACTGACATCTTTCAAGCCATACTCTGGTCGTCATCATTTTCCTTGTCGCGTCGTAATCACATTCTCTTTCAGTGGTGGTTTGTATAGCAATTCGTTTTACATCACGAGCTTGCCAACCCTATGCACAACCTCATTTAGTACGACATTCATGATTGAGCATCAGCCATATTCTTTCATTGTTTCACCAACGACCCCCGAGAACTACACGGAGCCATATTCTAGTGCAGCGTAGGTAAATAGAAACTCTTGAAATGGACCACTAGCTTCTGTCAGTCAGCCTGGCGTAACCCTGAAAAGTTCGACAGGTCCGTATCCTTGAATCCGAATTCCTGGGGGACAACTGTGTTTTGGAAACCAGATTTTTTTCGGTTTCCAGATGTAGCAAAAGTCGCCTGAAATGTGTTCGAAATTTGCCTGAAAAACGTTCGATTTTTAGAATATTTCTGTTTTCTGTTGTTCGGATTCAAGGATACGAACCTGTAGTCCGTAAAAGGACTGGTAGCACATGCAGCGGACCTTCTTTCGATGTCTTCATTATCCTTATATCCGTTCTCGCAATTTTCTTCCCGAACACCTTAGCATACTATTGGTGACGTGACAATCAAGGCATATATGTGTCAAACAGTTCATGTCATTAACCCTTTAGCTCTCGGTTTAGGCCACAATGTTTACCCTGAGCTAGTGTTTGTTTATATTTGTATTAGTTCACGTCTGTGCTGATTAAGAAAGGCAAGCAACATCACTTGTGGCATCTAGACTGTTTTCGTCTTTTTACTGCTATCGCTTTTATTATTATTATTATTTTTTTTTTTTGGCAGCAATCACCTTTTAATTGTTTTAACAGCAAAAGCATGTTGATTTTTTTTTTTTAATTTTCTAGAGGAAAAAATTAGTAATACGCTGGATTTTTACACAGACCTTCCACACCAACATACTAAAAAGTCCCAATTGATTTGACTGGAGCTTCGGCCGCCATATTGGAAAATGGTGGTCGCAAAGCGCTCTTTTGCATTTGTCTCGAACATGGTTGCATTTACAGGAAAAATACCCGGTACAAATATGAAGAACACGATTTTCTATACAGTAACGGTTCTTACACCTATTTTCATAGGAGTAACAGTTTGGCATAAAAATGATGGTTTTTTAAACTATTTTGACTAAACATGAGACATTTACTCCCTTTTTGATGGTAGATCTCGATGCAATTGTATTCGAAAGAGCGAGAAGAGGCATGTACCCTGGTTTGTAATTCATCGATAAGTGTTATTCTCTCGTTTAGTTTTTAATTTACAAGTAAATAGAAGTATATAAAGATATGGTTTATTAGATTGGGGGATTTTTCTCGCTTTCTGAATCATCGCAACTTTCTGGGTCGTCAGGATCCTTGTCTGGTGTTATGGTTTCACTTTCTGAATCATCGCAACTTTCTGGGTCGTCAGGATCCTTGTCTGGTGTTATGGTTTCACTTTCTGAATCATCGCAACTTTCTGGGTCGTCAGGATCCTTGTCTGGTGTTATGGTTTCACTTTCTGAATCATCGCAACTTTCTGGGTCGTCAGGATCCTTGTCTGGTGTTATGGTTTCACTTTCTGAATCATCGCAACTTTCTGGGTCGTCAGGATCCTTGTCTGGTGTTATGGTTTCACTTTCTGAATCATCGCAACTTTCTGGGTCGTCAGGATCCTTGTCTGGTGTTATGGTTTCACTTTCTGAATCATCGCAACTTTCTGGGTCGTCAGGATCCTTGTCTGGTGTTATGGTTTCACTTTCTTTTGCTGATGTTAGAGTACCTTCTTCCTGTGGTGCAGGTGGTGAGTACGTATTAAGACATGATACACCTCGACAAAAGCTGCATATTTTGGAGCAGTGCAGAGCAGTCTTTCAACAACTACAAGCAACCCCACATCCTTTTGTACACTTGAACAGGCTATCTGGGGCAGGAGGCTGCTCAGTGGTTACTGGAACCAGTGCGTTTACTGATTTCTTTTACCACTACAGCTCAGAGGATTTTGCAGCGCCCTTCCCCAGTTTGACATGATGGTAAACTCTGTAGGAGTAATGTCTTGCAGCGTCCTCTGTTGGCGGAAGTCAGGAAAGGTTCACTTTATTCCTACTCGCTAAGGTTGTGAAGCAGAGGTAACGCAACTTATTCAGAGAGCTTTCTTTGACATCCCGCCATTTTCCAATATGGCGGACGAAGCTCCAGTCCAATCGGTGAGAACTTTAAATATGTTGTTGTGGAAAGTATTAGGAAGGTCTGTGCAAAAATCCAGATTATTACGAATTTTTTTCTAAAACATAATAAAAGACATGAGACCTCACGAACACCGTCATCAATCAAGAACTGCTAACTCGGAGCTACCAAGAAGACATGCGCACCATCATAGCGGCTAGACGATGGCATTGGGTATGGCCATATCCTCAGAAGAGACCCTGACAACGATCACCAGATCTGCCATGCTATGGACTCCAGAAGGAAAACGGAAGCGAGGCCGGCCAAAAGCTACCTTGTGGAGAACTATGGAGGCAGAGATGCAAAGCATGAACCAGTTCTGGGGGCACTACACGAAGGATGGCTGCTGACCGAACAAAGTGGAGACAGTTTGTTGCTGCCCAACAAGACGCACCAGGTGTGATGGTCATTCATTGCTTTGTCAGTCAGCGGCTAAAAGGCCAAAGAAGAAGAAGAGGTGAGACCGACAGAAGACGAAAGAAAAAAAAAACAATCGGTTTTGCTTGGTTCGTGGGGATAAATCACATTTTCATGCAGCGTTGGATCACGTGGAACACTTTAAAAGAATGCACTTTCTCATAGGTTGTACTGTTGTGACATATCTTCTACATTTATCGTGTTGGTATTACTATTACTGAGATGGAAGTTTATCTTTTTAAATTTAAATAAAATTGAAGAGCGTTACTGATCGGTTACACACTTGCAAACTTTTAAATTATTATATGAAAATGATATTTATCGATACAATACGAAACGAACATAGACATATACAGTTACATAAAATCTTAAATAAGAACAACACAAATTTGTGACTTTTTCCCGGTATGTTAACATTTTTCTTTATTTATTCCACGATTTCTCGCAGAACCCCTGAGGCTGAATAGCCGAACCTAAGAATTCCACTGAACACAGGTTGAGAAACACTGGTGTAGGACATGGTTTCCCAAACTTTTTCGGGTCGCCGAACCCTTAGCTCCCAGAGCACATCACAAGCGCCCCCTCCATTTCATTAAAAATTATAAAGAGTAGAAGATAAGAGAAAGTGCTAATTAAAAACAGTGACAACTAATTGCTGTATTATTTTTAAATTATAATACACACAGCCACAGATATGCTCACTTATGAATTTAATTTTTAACAATAAAACTTGGGAGCCGCGCTGGTATAATGGCTTCGGCGTTGTACTGGCGACCAGGTGTTCATGGTTCAAACCCGGGCGTCGGCGTTTGAAGAAATGTTTACGGCCGGAAATTTGACTGAATAGCCTGAACGGCTCCTGTGATAAACCCTCTGTGGATGGGAAGGAGCGAAGCTCCTGACCGGGTTGGAAGGAAAGTCCTCAGGTTCCCCAGCCTCGCAATGACATGTCATTGGGCCGAAGGGCTGAAAGCCCAAGTGCCGCTGGTTAAGAAAAAAAAATAAAAATAAAAAAAATAAAACTTAATTACGCAATCCAGTATAACCAGCTTTCCCCAACAGTATAAGAGAGTACATTAGTAACCCACCACAACTTTTTTTCCCCGCTAACGCTGCCACGCAATATGTGAAAAGGATAATGCCGTTAATTACAAAATATTCTCCGTATCCCTTGAAAATCTTCTCGGTACCCCCTGGTAAGCGCACCCCATTTTGGAAACCTCTGCTATAGGTCCAGTATGAGAAACTGGGACGAGCGGTGCGTTGGGGTTTGATCAGGCTACTTTCTCATTTTAAGCGCTCACGTCTGGGCCCTGTATAATCAACCGCTTTTACATGTAAGCATTATTACATTATATCATTCTTTAAGAATGCCATGTACTGTTCCTGTCCTGTCTCACAATATTTTTTCTTGCACTCTGGAGATGATATAAAAGTTGTGTGCTTTTAGCCTTGCACAAACTGCACGACGCTTAATATAGCGCGCATCTTTTTTTCCCCACCAAAGTTGCAGTTTTATTTTATATAATAAATAGAAAACACATAGTAAAGTGTCCAAAATCAACAATATATTTCATTGTTATTAGTTCTAATTTGTTGCTTAATTGTTTCCCTTTGATAGAAACATAAATTACGTCCCTGAAAAAAGCCAGCATTAACTTTTTCCTATCAAAGTTGCTGTGTGAAAATTTCGTAAATGTGGTGCGCTTATGACCATTGTACTAAATTGCACGACCCCTGAAATTGCTAATATTCTTCGGTATGTACAATCAACTTAAATGAAGTAGTTCGGGTCAATATATTCAAATACCTGGGCATGTTAATAACATTGCGCAGATGATGCATCTCATTAGCGAAGCGTAGACTATTTTTGTTTGTTTTTGTTTGATTTGATGACGAGAAATATCCCGTTCAACCTCTGGTTATAATTAGTATATATTTTGTTTTCAATGACTCATTTCTTATAAATCATATGTATTACTAGCAATAACCCGTCAAACTTGACGGGTTTTTAATTATAGTGTGCTGTTTCCGTTCCCAGATGAGCAGATAGAAGTACATTCTTAGAGTGTTTTTGGTTTCTTTCCATTATACAGTGTAATCAAACTGTTCATGAACACCGTCATTTGAACGCTTTTCTTTGTTGATTGTAACTATTTTCGGGAGAGTATACATAATGGAAACAATACAATTTTTCAACACGGTTGCACTCCTCAGCTGTGACAAACGTACACACGGCGAGATTTATGTTATTTTAGATTCAATTTAAAAGTTCTTTGATGACAACATTTCGTGTGAAAGTGCGTGGATTGTTTTCAAAGAGTGTTCCCTGATAATAAGTGGTTTTAACAAAAACTTTCATGATTTGTACATCGGGTAAGGGCTCATGCACACCAATTTTTACGCACTTTTTCTTTGTCGAGCGCTACTAATTTCGTGAAAGAATAAAAATAAAAATAAAGCCCAAAGTATTTGTTTTATATAAATAAGTATTCTTCTTCTTCTTCTTCCGTCCTTAGCCACTGACCGTCAAAGCAGTCAGTGGCCATTACGCCTAGTGGCGTCTTAGGGCAACAGCAGATAGGTTTTCTTTGCCATTGTTTCCCATCACGCCTATTGGCGTCTTTAGGGCAATGGCAAATCAATCCATCTGCTGTTGTTTCCGTAATCGAAGTGACTGGCAAACGGGTGATCAGCCCGTTGGTATAAATAAGTATATAAACCAATAAAACAGTATTGAATTATTTCTACAAATTAACGGTTCACAGAAAACAAAGGACGTTTCGGGTTTTACCCTTCGTCAGCCACAGTTACAAATAGGTGACAAGGACAAGAATTACATATAGGTACTTCAAAAACATACGATGATGAGAAACATACACCAAATGAGCGATACAAGCAGATGGAAAAAGTAAACAACCACAGTGATGAGCGAAAAAAGAACAATAATAATGCCAGAAAATCGTAAAACCTGAAAGAAATACCGAAAGAAGAAAGTAAATAATCAACGAAACGGAAAAAAAAAGAATGAACAAAACTTTGGAACAAGTAAAAGGTCACTTAGCTAGATCTATAGATGCTTGGAATTGAACACTAAGGTGGCTTGTCTAAGAAATCGTCTAAAGAAGTGACGTATAAGATAGCAACAATTTAAAAAGATACAAAGGGATGCGAAACGAACCAACACAAAAACATAAGAAGATAGATCGAAAAAACAACGAATAAAGATGAATGAAAATGAGAGAAAAGCCACCAGAATTTATGCAAAATGATGCTGGACATTAAGGCCTTTTAGAGATAAACAGCCCATTTGAAAAAAATAAGACGATTCTCCAACGGACAAGCGAGTTCGGTCATCACCGACACATGAAAGGAGGGCAGTGACATGAATATCGGAATTACCTTAATGGTCAGGCATTTTGAAATGAAGGGCCACCGGTAAATGTTTGCCATGATAGATGTCATTTAAGTGCTCACGAAACCTGTCTGCCAAACGTCTGCCAGTTTCACCAATATAGGTAATGCCACACTTCTTGCAGATGATAGCATAAATCAGGTTTCTGGATTCGCACGTGAAAGACTCTCTAATGACAAATTTTCCTTTCGGAAAAGTGACTGTCTGAGTTTGGAGTACAAACAGACAGCTCTTACATATACGGCGTTGGCACGGTTTAGTACCAAAGTATGAAGGGCTAGTATATCTCAAGCGACTGTGTACAAGAATATCCCTAAAATTCCTATCCCTACGATATGCCACCAAAGGGGTATCACGAAACTACTCTCTGGTATCAGGATCAGAGTGGAGAATAGGCAGATGTCGAAACAGAATTCTCTTCACCGCCAGGCAATGAGGATGGAAAGTTAGAACCAGTTTGAGTCTGTCAGATGTGACAGAAGGTTTAGTAGTGAGTGCCACCTGACGAGTGACGTGTGTGATGCGATTAAGAGCATCAGATAAAACATGTTCTGGATAAAGACGTCGGCGAAAGAACTCGAGCATCTCTTGAGCTCGCTGATGGAAATCATCGTCATCGTGACATAACCAACGCAAGCGACGAAGTTGAGAACAGGGAATGGAATTTTTACAACTAAGAGAGTGAGATGAAGTATAAAGAAGGAAACCATGAGCGTCAGTAGCCTTATAATAGACAGACGTTTTAAGACCAGTAGGGCTAATAGTCACAGTGATGTCAAGGAAGTTCACTGAAATCGTAGAAATTTAAGAAGTGAATTTGATAGCAGGATTGAAATTACCAACATAGGCAATAAATCGGAGATCTATCTCAGACATGTCTGTAATGCCAATTCCATCATCAATATAGCGGCGGTAAAACTCAGGTATCGGTCCATCGTAACTTTGAAAGACCAAATATTCAAAGTGGCCCATAAACAGGCAAGCGTAACTAGGGCCCATCTTAGTACCCATAGCGACGCCACTGATTTGGTTGAAGAATTGGCCATTAAACTCAAAAGAGTTGAGAGTAAGAACCAACTCAGCAAGGCGAAGAAGCGGACCTGTTCTTATAGTAAGGTCAGTATGCTGGTCGAGAAAAAATTGAATTGCCTTGAGCCCATCAGCATGTGGAATAGAAATATAAAGGGAACAAACATCTAGGAGTAAAAGACGGTAAGTACGGCCAGACGTGAATCTGATCGAATCAAAGGTAGTGATGGCATGAGTAGTGTCCTTCAAATAAGAAGGCAGATTGGCGACTAAAGGCTGGGAAATACTATCAAGGAATTCAGAAATACGTTCAGTGGGACAAGAACAGGCTGAAACAATAGGCCTACCAGGGTTATCTATTTCATGCACCTTAGGAAGCATGTAAAAGGAAGGCTTACCTAGACTGCTATCAAAAATATGGAGAGATAAAGCACCAGAAGGAAGAAGATCATCATGGACAAGGCCACGGATAGTCTTATAAACAGTACGATTATTCCGGACTGTTGCATCACCAGAACAAGGTGAGTAAAAGGTGGTGTTACCTAGCTGTGTAACTCCTTCATGAATGTATAAGTCCTTACGCCAAACAACCACTGCATCACCTTGATAACAATATCCTCACGTTTTCTAAGGCGTGACAATGCCCGCCATTCAGAAGATGTGAGGTTAGATCGACAGAGACGGGGTAGAGCAAGCTGGTCAATGTCATGTAAAGTATTGGCAATATATAAATCCAGAGCATGAGAAGCTCCTGTAGGTGGAGTCCAGTCTTGTTTGGGTTTGTCAAGACGACGAAAGATATTATCAGTATCGGAAACCCTGGTAGAATCATTACCATTACGATGGTAATATTTGAGACTCATGCGGCGATGGAAGCTGTGAACATCTTGAAGCAGAAAATATTTGTCAACATTAGAAAGAAGAGGAACAAACTTAAGACCTTTGCTCAGGACAGACAATTCATCAGGAGACAGATGCAAATCTGGAGGAATGCAAATAACTTTAGCATGGGTAGAAGACTGAATAGAGGACCCTGAAGGAGGTTGCGGACGGAGGCGGCATATATTTGTGTTATATAACACGTTGCGCACTTTTTTTCTGGCGCGAGTTACTATTTTGAGTGAGACCGACCGACGAAACATACATCGGTAATTATGTTAGTTGGGATGGGATTGGGATGGGATAAGCGGCGGAAGCAGCATTCTATAAGATGAAATGAATTTCATGCAACAACTCTTTGTCAGTTGAAGTACGAAAGAGAGTTCTTCAGTCCTGACACATGAAAGTGGGTCATGGACAAGAAGTAAACAAGTAGAAAAAACACTGGAGACCACAGAGACGTGGTTTTACAGAAGAATGTTAAACGTACCATGGACAGTTACAATGAATATGCGGTTGTCATGGAAGAGGCCAATGTGGAGAGGAAGCTTATTCCTTAGGTTTAGAAGAAAGTGGCTGGATGAACGTTGAACACCAGTTCTGCCACTCATTAGTTTTGCTTCTGAAAAATAAGTAGCGTAGATTGATAGCATTGGCGGTATGAGACCCTACTTCTTCTAAATTTATGGCCAAATTTCATTCCATTAGATCTATATTACTTCTCCCCATGTCATTTTTTTATAGGTGGTCCCATTGCTTCATATTTAATGCATCCAGATAATTTTTACTACAAAGATCTATTGACGGTGAACTGTGGTGTAAATGTATTAAATGACCACAGTAGGAATAGTGCCGTCTAGGTTATGTAACGCAAAAAGACGGGTTTCTTACTAGTATTAAATAACATTGTTGAATTTAGCCTGACAAATCCTCAACACCCCCCCCCCCCCCCCTTTACTACTGAACGTCCCCTGCTGCCCCCCTTTCCCCCCCCCCCCCCAGGGGGCGGTACCTCCTGCTTTGAGAACCACTAGTCTAGGCGGTGTAAATTTAATTGTCCTTGCAGTATCTCCCATTATTATGTACGTTAGCAGCTTGAATCTCATAAATATTTCTGGGTAACAAAAACAAAACAAAAAAAAGGAGGTAGGGGTGCTCTCATTAAACGACGTAATCGAAATTATGGTTGCTTGCAATTTCTTTTTCTTCTTCTCCTTCTTCTTCTTCTTCGTCTTACACTCTCAGACGTCCACCTGCTGTTCTGTTTTTTCCTCCCTCAGTGATGGTGCATTGTTAGTATTGTTGCTATTTTGCGGAAGTTATAAAGTTACGTGTAGATTTCTTTCTTCTATTAATTCATGTCGTCTGTTAAATTGTTTGGGCTCTTTTTGTGATAAATTGCGTAAGTAATTTGCGTAGTACTTGTGGGAATTTGGGGCAAATTAGATTTTCCACATTCAGTTCCATTTATTGCAATTTAATTAATTAACTCATTTTTATTTTGTAGTAAATTTGTATGTTTTGTCTGTGTTGATTATATTTCTTGCATTCCAGCAGGAAGTGTTTTTGTGCAGCTGGTCTATTTAGAAGTTTCTTATAATGTTTCGCCCATCTCATAATTTGCTTTTTCATATTACTAAGCAATTGTCCATCCTATCATAACCAGACTTAAAGATTTTTTTTTTTAATTTGAAGATTCATTCTAACATCACCGATGGATCTTGTGTCTAAGTTAAACTGGGGCGCGTACACTTCCCTGTTGGCACTGTTGTACACGTAGGTCGCTCATATTTCCATTGGTTGTGTGACACTAATAGCAAAGAGTCGGTATGAATATACTATCATAAGCTGTCATGTTGTTTCCATTCTGATTTTTTGATGTTTGAGTTGTGGTGACAGTCGGTGAATCATTGCACCGGCTTACTGAATAAATAAGTAAATAAATAAATAAAAGTAATTAACAGGTACTCGTTGGACATAAATGGTGGCACTAGACAACAGAAAAGAAAATATGAGTGATAGGCTTACCGGGAATCGAACCTAGGACCATTATTTATTTATTTATTTATTTATCACTGGCGTATTGACACGTTGTTTCAGTTTCTCTGGCAAGTTTTCCATTTTCTGTAAAAAATGCTTCTTAGGTATTTGAACTGTGGAACCTGTTTAAGCCAGATGTTGTTGACATATATGTTAAGGGGGCCAGGCGATCTGCTGATCTTCATTGCTTCTGTCTTTAATGTTTGTTTTTGTATAATGTGGGGGGAATGGGGGGCGCGGCAGAAGTGATTGCGTCATTAGTTAGGCTGGGTCATCCTAGGTACAAATCCGGTGTTGCCTATGGAAAATTGAACTAATGACCACTGTCCACGAAGCATTATTTTTGTGGTGCCTAGTTGGCAGTGAAGATAGCGTGATTCGCTTCTACAGCTAGGCAGTGTTGCCGTTCGGAAGATTCTGGGTTCGATTCTCCCGCGAGCCTATCACTTTTATTGTTTTTCTGTTATTTATTTTTCTACTTCTTTATTTCTCACGAGCGCCTGAAACATACCTTTATGGGTGTAATATTTATTTCGTTACTGTTTATAGGCCTCGGATTTCCCCTCTTTATTTGTCCAAAAGTTTGTTCCATGAGACCTTGTCAAACGCCTTCCCCAGTCCCAGGAAACAAAGATGCATCTCACTTTTATACTCAAGGACCTTTTCACTCAGCTGTGTGAGTGTGAAGATAAGGTCCTTACTTCGTTTTGTTCGGAAGCCACACTAGACCTCATCCATTTGTGGCTCAGCTAGACGCCTGAGTCTCTGCTCCAGTATTCTAGTAACTTGCCTCTACACTTTCCACATCTTGACATTGTTGTCACTATCACTCCGCCCCACCTCACCACTTCGGTGTACTACAAACCCACTGATGCACACAGTTACCTCCTTTATACTTCCTCTCATCCTCCGGCTTGTCGGGACTCTTTGCCTTTCTCACAACTTCTCCGCCTCCGTCGGTTATGCCAAGATGATGACAACTTTCTATGCCGAGCACAAGAAATGTTGGACTTCTTCCGTAACAGACAGTATCCAGAAGATGTTCTTACCTCTGCCTTAGAACGTGTTCTCCCTATCTCACGTCTAGAGGCCCTCAAACCCCGCCAAAAAACCTCCTCTGATAGAGTCAAGTTAATAATGACCTATCACCCTCACAGCACTGCTGTCAAAAGGATCCTGTTTCGCCACCTACCTCTCCTCCAAGCTGACCCAGTGGCGCGGGAAGCATTTAGTGAGCCACCCTTGCTGGCATATAGACGGGACAAAAATTTGAGGGACCTCCAAGTCCACAGCCGTCTGAAAACCGTCAACGATGGCCACTTTGGAACCAAGCCATGTAACCGTACACGATGTAAGACATGTCAGTATGTAATCGAAACACGTTCAGTCTCGTTCCCTAACGCCAAGTTCACCATCACCCATGGCTTCACATGTGAGTCACGCAACGTCATTATGCTATTATATGCAAACGTTGCACCATTTACGTACATCGCCCTGACCAAACGGGCACACTGACATCCAGGTGGCAGATACCGATTCTGCAGGAACAACGCCTCATCCATCTTATGGGTTGCCTCAAACCACACGGTTTTTCCAGTCCTTGTTTTCATTATTTCTTATTTTTATGTACTATCAACTTCCTCTTTCCGGTTTAGTGGCAGCCATCTTGCTTTGCTTCACATGTGACTGGACTTAATATTAAGGGAGTTTTTTTCTCTTATTTTTATAGTTTCATGTTCTCTACTTAATTCTCATTTTCTTTCCCTCCTGTCTCTTGTTTGTCTGTCCCTGACGAAGGCCTTGTGGCCGCAACGTAGGTTTTTCTTGTCCTTCTCCTTGTAAGACGTATTACTATTTGTGTGGGTGTGTGTGTGTGTGTTTTTTTTTTTAACACTTTCCACATTGTCGGTTATCACCCCTTGTGAATATGGGTGTTTTGATAGCAATCTCCCAGTCCTGTGGTATGGTCTAGTAGCGCCAGGCTGCACGTAGGACTCTGAGGAGTAAAAGGTCACGTGCTGCTCCCAAGTACTTAACCATTTCTGATGTAATACCATCATGCCATGTTGTTTTGCCAACCTTGATTTTCTCCAGTGCTGCTTTCAAATCTTCCATCTTGATGTCAGCTTCACCACCATTGGTTTCCTCTTCTGTGCCAGTGGTTATCAATTCTGATGCTTGACCTTGCTCGCCATCAAGGAGTTGAGAAATATTATGTCCATCTTTCCATTACTTCCTTTGGGGCAGTAAGCAGTTTGTCTTTTATAAATTTAAGAAAGCACAGTTTTTCCTTCCTAGTGTTCTTTATGGTCTTGTAGAACAATTTCTGGTTTTCTTGCGCATCTTTTTCTAGCTTTCCTCCAAATTCTTCCCGGGATTTCTGTTTTGCTGCTAGCACCTTATTCTTTGCTTCTGTTCTGAGTATCACACATTCTCCTTATTTCTATTTTTCCTGCTGTGTTTTTATCTTCTAAGTACTGTTTCCATGCTTTTTCTTTTCTCTTGTTTTCTCTTTAGCTTCTTCTGTCCACCATGGTGTCCTCTTTCCCCTCTTCCGAGGTCGGACTTCAGTACATGCTTCTGCTGCAGCTGCTTTTATGTTGTCCTTGAATTTAAGCCAGATGGTTTTCAGGTCATCTGATCTTTCTTCTAGGTTTTTCTCTGCTGTCACAATAAGCCCCTGATACATGGTCCAGTGGCGTCACTAGGGTTGGTGTCACTCAGTGCGGTAACTCATGTTGTCACCCCCATGGACCTCCTCCCGTACCAGACCATACAGAATCCTTAGTAATGTGTTTTGTACTAATGTTACTCGTAAATCGTAATTCCCGTATATCGCTGAATGTAATGGTAATAGTAGTGACATAAACAACTAGCAAACTTAAAATTACACCTTTAAATTACAATATCATACGCACAGCCTAGATGCATTTACATTTACATAGTTTCATGTGGTTAAAGTGAAAATTCGGTAAGAAAACAATAGAATTCGAAGTAAACACGTATATTGATACAGTACATATAAGCTGGGCTTACGAAAAATATTGTTGTGGTTTTTAACTAACTACAGGGATATTTTTATAAAAAATAATAAATTTCTGCTGAAACACTGCACACACATTTTATAGACAGTCATTTTGGTGTCATCCCTCTGATGGTGTCACCCGGTGCGGTCCGCACCCCCCTAGTGACGCCACTGATCTGGTCTTAACGTCTGGCTCTCTTAGACTGTAGGCCCTAATTCTCATCTCATCTGCTTATTATTTATTTTCTTGCTTGATGATGGACGATGCAACTCCTTCAGTTGTTAGTAATTCTTTCAGTTGTGAAGAGAATTTCTTGGAAGTATTCTTTCTTTCTGTCTTCATTGAATATTGGTGTTCCATTTCTGTCATTAATGATTGTAATAGGAATGAAGCTTTCATCTCTCACCCGCATTGCTTTGATACCTTATTACTGTTATCACACCCAATTACATCCCTTTACATTCTAATAGCGACAAAATGCAAAAGGGAAGTAATATAATATTTTTTCGCCTTTATATTTCTACATGCAATTTTTAAACAAATTTATGTATATCTTCTTTCTTTTAAATTTTGAACAGTTTATCTTAAAGAATACAATGTTTTATAAAAACAATATTACAATTTTGAATGAAAACATTTGGTTACAAATAATATTTAAATTTATGGTATTAAAATGTAAAAACTATAATTTGGTACACATAGCGGTAAATATAGAATAGCAAAACATGTTTAATTATGATTATCGAATCAAGAAAGATATTTTTGAAAATACCAAACGACGGCCTTTTGGCTAAGATCAAAGTGTCTTATCCAGGTCCGGGATCACACAATTTTACACATTTAACTCAATAAAGTCAATAGACCTCACGTTGAGCCCCAGAAGGGATATTAAAAAAAAATGCTGTGAAGACCCAACGCCCTTATCCGGCCTTTGGCTAGGATCATGTGTCTAGACACAGGGACCGGTACAGTGACATTCATGTGTCATTAGGTCTCTTGTGTGAGAACACAGAAGATCACTACGGTGACACATGTTGTCATTGGGTCTTCTCGTGCTCAAAAAATAACTAAAGAATGGATAACAGCATGGGACCTAAGTAAAAAAAGCAAGACACACTCATAAAAATCCTTAAAAAAAACCAAGCAAAAAAAGATGTCAAATACCAAAAAGATAACTACAAATACAATTAAATAAAAAATTGCTAAACTCAGAGCTGGAACATTGGGACATGTGGTCTTGACCAGGGCCGGGTTTGGGCGGGGATAATGCGACCTCATGCGAGGAAAAAATATGCGACCTCAAGCGAGGAAAAAAAAAAAAAAAAAAAAAAAAAATTTGGCTAAGATCAAAGTGTCTTATCCAGGTCCGGGATCACACAATTTTACACATTTAACTCAATAAAGTCAATAGACCTCACGTTGAGCCCCAGAAGGGATATTAAAAAAAAAATGCTGTGAAGACCCAACGCCCTTATCCGGCCTTTGGCTAGGATCATGTGTCTAGACACAGGGACCGGTACAGTGACATTCATGTGTCATTAGGTCCTTTGAGTGAGAACACAGAAGATCACTAGGTGACACATTTTGTCATTGGGTCTTCTTGTGTTGGGACATGTGGTCTTGACCAGAGCCGGGTTTGGGGCGGGGACAATGCGACCTCATGCGAGGAAAAAATATGCGACCTCATGCGAGAAAAAAAAAAAAAAAAGATACCAAACGAAAGCGACGAATCAGAGAAAAACACGAATCTTCTGAAAGCAGCAGTGATTCGGATAGTAATGAGGAAACCAGGGAAAAATTGGAAGCTTTACGAGCCTTGCAAAAAATGCGTCCGAGACAGCATTGCGTCAGTGCCGCTGGCCTGGATTTAGGAAAGAAAATAGCCAAAACAGAAGAGGTATCGGATGCAGACCCTTTCAAAATGAATACTGGAGGATTTGTTGACATGAAAGAATCAAAGAAAAAACCTTTAAAAGGTGAGGCTGCAGAAGCAATTGGAACAACATTTGCAGCAGAGACAAACAGAAGAGATGAAGACGCTGAAATGTTAAAATATGTTGAAGAGGAAGTGGCGAGGAGAAAAGGATAGCACAAGAAAGAGCACAGTCATGTTGACAAGCAAAAATCTCAGGCCAGAGCATCTCAAGAAATATTCCTCAGAGAAAAAATCTGAAGACATGTTGTCTAACCAGATGCTGTCTGGCATCCTGGAGATTGATCTTGGAATAGAAGCTAAAGTCAAGAACATAGAACAAACCGAAGATGCCAAGCAGAAGCTTCTTGATGAGAGAAAGCGTCAGCGTGAAAATGTGCCGTCAGACTTTGTGCCAACAAATGTGGCTGTGAATTTTGTCCAGCATAACAGATTTAACATTGATGACAACAAGCCGATGTTTGTGAAGAAAGTTGAGCTACCAAAATCTGAGCCATTGAGAGTCGGAGATGTTGACCGTGAAGTTGCCTCATCAGAAGACAGTAAATCGGGCAAGAAGAAGAAAAAGAAGACGACGGGAGAGAAAGCAACAGATGATTTCCACTTTGAGAAGTTCAAGAAGCAAATGAGAAAATTCTGAAGCTGTTGAGAAAACATTTTAGTCATTTGATGTGACATGGCACTGCATGAAAGTTGTTTGATCCATGGCGGGGCTGCATAAGTGATGCTGTACATTGACCTGTTATACGTATTAATAAAATCACTTACTTCAGTTAAAAAAAAAAAAAAAAAATTCTCGGCCTTTTGGCTAAGATCAAAGTGTCTTAGCCAGGGCCGAGATCACACAAATTTTACACAATAAAGTCATAGACCTAAATTCTCGGCCTTTTGGCTAAGATCAAAGTGTCTTAGCCAGGGCCGAGATCACACATATTTTACACATTTTACTCAATAAAGGCAATAGACCTCACTTTGAGCCCCAGAAGGGGTAATTAAAAAAAGAAAAAAGTTCGAGTAATATAAAGAGTCCAATACCCATCTTTGTAATACAAGAAACCCTCCTGGGCCTCAAACAAAAACTGAACTACCAAGGACATAAAATACTTAGAAATGATAAACCGGAGGGAAAAGGAGGGGGTGTGACCTTTTTAGCACATGAAAACTCATCATCTCATCTCAACCCGTAACCCGTCATGGGTCGTAGGGGTGCCATGGTGGAAGCATCAGCAGACAGGGTCCTCCACTGCTCTCTATCCTCAGCAATGCGTACAAGCGTGGAAAAACCGTGCCCTGCCCATTCTTTGATGTTATCAGCCCAGGATTTTCTTTGCCTTCCTCTTCTCAAACATGAAAACTACAAAATAATAAATTGGGAACAATCCATCACAGAAAATATTGAAGGAATAAATGTAACAGTAGACAGTGAGCCAGAAAACTTAAAAATAATTAACATTTATAGCCCCAAGAGTAATATAACCGATATATTACACAGCTGCTATTAACACAAATGGGCAATAGAACATTATTGGTAGGTGACTTTAATGCATACCTCAGAAATGAGGTATCTGAGGAAGGTGGTTGAAGTAACAAGAAGAGACATGGTCCGCAACCAGACGATACGTCAAGGCCTTAAATCCCACCACCTGCAGACCCAAGTAGAACAGTCCCAACTAAGATGGTTTGGCCATGTCTGCAGAATGGGAGAAGATCGGCTACCACGACAAGCATGGGAAACAAAGAGCCATGGATCCAGACCCCCAGGACGACCCAGAGTCCGCTGGTAGGACAACATTAGACAGTCTTTGAAGGACCGAGGACTAGAATGGAACCAGGCCAGGAGGAAGACAGTCGATAGGATAGTCTGGCGCTCTCTCTTCCAAACCTCTACACCTCACGGTAGAAGAGGAACGACTAAGTAATTAAGTAAAACTTGAATGCACATCATAATGCATGGTGTAACGACAGTAATTGTAACAACAGTAATGATCCAGCAAGAAAAAGACTTATTGGACTACATTGAAAGAGCAGAACTAATCATACGAAATGATGGCTTAATGACAAGGATTAACCCATGCAACAGTGGAATAGATACAAAGCAGTAGATATAAGTATTATCACACAAAACCTAGCCTCTGCTAAATGGGCAGTACCAAATGACTCCAACTCAGACCACTTACCCATAGAAATAACTCTAAATGATAAATACAGATCTAACCCAGGAAATACCAAACCTACTTTCACTTTCAAAAAAGCTAACTGGGAGAACTTCCAAACAGAGCTAAATCAATACTAGAAACAGAAACTGGCAATATAGATTTATTCGCAGATAGACTTTCAAATGAAATTTTAAGAACAGCTATAAAAATATACCAAACATAAACATGCCGAAACACATAAAATCATCATAAAGAAAAACCTAAAATCATCCTAAAGAAACATCTAAAATCATCATAAAAAACACCTAAAATCATCATAAAGAAACACCTAAAATCATCATAAAGAAACACCTAAAATCATCATAAAGAAACAAACACCTAAAATCATCATAAAGAAACACATAAAATCATCATAAAGAAACACCTAAAATCATCATAAAGAAACATCTAAAATCATGATAAAGAAACACCTAAAATCATACTAAAGAAACACCTAAAATCATCATAAAGAAACACATAAAATCATCATAAAAAACACATAAAATCATCATAAAGAAACACCTAAAATCCTCATAAAGAAACACCTAAAATCATCATAAAGAAACACCTAAAATCATCATAAACCAGTAATGATGGGAAGAAAAACAAGATTAAAATCCAAGTTCCGTGATGGACAGATCAATGCACTGAGAAACAGAAGTTTAGGAAGTTGAGTAAAGGGCGCTTATAAAATATAGGAAACACAAAACAGAAGAGAACTACTTAAATTATAAGAAGGTAAGAAATGAAGCTTATAAAACAGTTCTAAAGGCTAAACAAATTAACTGGAAAACATGTTACCAAACTTTAAACAGCAAAACAAAATTAGGGGAAGTGTGGAGAAAACTGAAAGGTGGTATAAATCAAAAGGTGGAAATTCCAAAAAAGAGCTGTCCAACAATTAAAATATCAGAGAGAGCTGAAACAGACAAACAAAAAGCAAATATATTGGCCAAATATTTCTACCAAGTTAGTGCTGAAGGATCCCCTCACCGGAAAAGCT
The DNA here is from genome assembly GCA_024509875.1 of Oreohelix idahoensis. Taxonomy (NCBI): domain Eukaryota; kingdom Metazoa; phylum Mollusca; class Gastropoda; order Stylommatophora; family Oreohelicidae; genus Oreohelix; species Oreohelix idahoensis. The sequence continues at coordinate 913,784 of JAMPIV010009715.1, forward strand.
TTCGTGGTCGACGTAAAAAGAAGATATGAGATTATCAAAAGTCAGGAAAGAACAGAGACCGATGATGTTGACCAGAGATTCAACACCATCTCAACAATATACAAGGAAAGCAGCAAGTCATGCTTGGGATTCCAGGAAAGAAAGAGCCAAGACTGGATAACACCAGATACGCTAAACACCATAGCGAAGAGAAAGGAAATGAAAAGAAAGAAAACAGAAGCTAAGTCTCCCAGGTTAAAGGCAATATATAGTGAACAGTACAGTCAGCTGGACAAGGAAGTTAAACGTCAAACCCGTGCTAACAAAAGGACATTTCTGGATGACCTTGCAAGACAGGCAGAAGAGGCAGCACTGAGAAACAAAGCACAGTATACAAAATAACTAAAATCATCAGTGGAAAACGAGGTGCAAACAATATTACATTAGTAAGAGATAAGCACGGAAATCTCATCACGACAGTAGAGGGACAGGAAACAAGATGGGCAGAGCATTTCAGAGAATCTCTGAATAAGGAACCACCAGAGACACAATTGAATGTTCCTGAGGCTGAAAATGATCTAGATGTTAATACAGACATCCCACGGAAAGAAGAAATCATCACAGCAATCAAATGGTTAAAGAATGGAAAAGCTCCTGGTCATGATAACTTAAATGCAGAGCTATTTAAGACAGACCCAGAGCTAGCAGCAGAACTATTAGAACCACTATTTGCACAAGTCTGGAAAACAGGGACAACACCAACAGAGTGGAGAAAAGGAATAATTGTCAAATTGCCCAAGAAGGGAGATCTTGCAGACTGCAATAATTGGAGAGGAATAACTCTTCTCTCAGTTCCCAGCAAAATACTAGGCAGGATAATTTTACAGAGAATTTCAAAAGCAGTAGACCACAAACTGAGGAAAGAACAAGCAGGATTTAGAAAGAACAGTAGATGTGTAGATCATATATTTACCCCCAGGAACATTATAGAGCAGTGCTCAGAATGGCAAAGACAGCTGTACATTAATTTCGTTGATTTTGAAAAGGCTTTTGACAGTATACATAGGGACAGTTTATGGAAAATACTGAGGACTTATGGAATTCCAATCTGCATAGTGTCATTCATAAAAAGCCTTTATGCCAACTTTACGTGTAGCATTGGGCAGAGCAACATAACCTGTGAAGTGAAGACAGGAGTACGACAGGGATGCCCCTTATCAACCACTCTATTTTTAACAGTCATAGACTGAGTGATGCGCCAGACAACAGAGGGCAATCCAAGAGGAATAAGATGGACTACATTTTCTACATTGGAAGATCTGGAATATGCAGATGACATTGCACTGCTAGCACATTCACATCAACACATCCAGGAAAAAATGGATAGACTTAATAAGTATAGCCAGCAGGTGGGCTTGAACATCAACCTAAAGAAGGCAGAGGTCATGACGCTCAATGTGAGCAACCCTAAGCCCATATCAGTAAGGAATCAGCAACTGGGACAGACAGATGCCTTCACATACCTAGGATGCATAGTAACACCAGACGGCGGAGGAAGCAAAGACATCAACAACAGAATGAACAAAGCAAGAACAGCCTTTTTTAGTCTAAACAACATCTGGAAGTCCTCTCAGTACAGCACAAGCACAAAATTAGGATTATATCAGAGCTGTGTGCTTTTTGTGCTTCTCTATGGCGCGGAGAGCTGGAGAGTTACAGAGAAGGAAATGCCGAAATTGTCCTCTTTTCACCCAACATGCCTAAGAAAAATTCTCCGAATCTTTTTGCCGAATACCATCACCAACCAAGATCTGCTTACTCGGAGCAAGCAAGAGGACATGCACACCATCATAGCTGGCAGACGCTGGAGCTGGGTTGGCCATGTCCTCAGAAGAGACCCCGATGCCATCTCAAGGACAGCTATGCTATGGATCCCTGAAGGAAAACGAAAGAGAGGCCGACCAAAAACAACCGGGCGGAGGACTGTGGAGGCTGAGATGCAAAGAATGAACCAGAGTTGGGGCACTGTACGAAGGATGGCCGCCGACCGAGCAAAGTGGAATCAATTTGTTGTTGCCCTACAAGACGCCACCAGGCGTAATGGCCACTGACTGCTTTGACGGTCAGCGGTTAAGGATCAAAGAAGAAGAAGAAGTGCTGAAGACAGTCCAGACACGACAGAAATAAAGAGGTGAAAAAGTTATTAAAGGAATTTAAAGAAAGTAAAGATGAAGTCCAAGAATCAAACTACCTCAGTGCAGATATCACAATAGAAGAGATAGAAAGAGCAATCGCAGGAAAATTTAACACCACCTCAAGGCAAGACATTCTAAGCAATGAAATTCTAAAACAAGTTCCTCACTCGACTCACAGAATAGTCGTATTCCTTTTCAACAAAATCTGGCACATCGGAATGATTCCACAAGAATGGAAGGTAGCAGTGGTAATTACTATACTTAAACCAGATAAGGAAGCACATGATCTCAGCTCATACCGACCAAAATCACTAACCTAGGGAAAATTTTGGAAACCATAGTAAACTTCTTCTTCTTCCATCCTTAGCCGCCAACCGGCAAAGCAGTATGTGGCCAGTACGCCTAGTGGCGTCTTAGGGCAACAACAAATTGATCAATCTATCGCTGTTTCCACAACGCCTAGTGGCGTCTTTGTGGAACAAAAACAGACCAAACAATCTATCGCTGTTTCCGTAATCAGATTGGTTGGCAAGCAGGTGATCAGCCCACTGTGCGAAGTTTTTACGGGATGGGGTAAACAGCCCCATGCCCAAACCCTCCTTAGTCGCTTTTTACGACATGCGTGGTAGGGTGCAGTGTTACTATTCTTTGCTCCCCTTTCGGGCCCCGGCAACACACGGGTGTATAGTAAACTACAGAATTAAAATTTCATTTAGAAAAGTACAGCTTATATAGCCAAACTCAAGCACTATTTAGAAGCCACCCTAGCACAGTAGATCAACTACTTAAACTAGAAATTGAAGTTAAAATAGGATTTAAAAAAAAACAGTAGCAATTTTCTTAGATGTGGTAAGAGCTTATGATGAATGCTGGAGAGAAGGTGCCCTATACAAGATTAAGAAAATAAGCATAATAGGCAGAGCAAAAAATTATGTAGAAAACTTCTTACAAGAGAGATGTTTTTGAAAGTGTAAATAAATAATGAAAAGTCAGACTTATTTGAACAACAAAATGGTATCCCCCAGGGCTCTGTGATCTCCCCAACAATCTTTACAATTATGGTGAATGACTTCGGAGAAGAGTTTAAATATCTAAAAATTAGTCTATTCCAGTTTGCAGATGATGCTGCAGTATGAAGAAGTGGTATAAATCTACCATTCCTGTAAAAAAAATAATGCAAAAACAAATAGACAATGTGTCAGAGTGGATGAACACTTGGGAATTCCATGTAAATGCCAAAAAACAATAGAAATGATCTTTAGTAAAGGGCGGATAGTTAAAATTGGTGTAAATGATGTAAAAATAAATGAATAAACAGTATGCACGGCCAAAACGTGTAGGTTCCTAGGAATGATATTAGACCAACAACTTAACTGGAATAAGCAGTAGAAAGCAGCAGAGGACTAATAAATATTCTAAAATATATGAAAGGAAACGGATGAGGAGCCAGCAACAAGACAATGATCACCTTTTAAAAATCATTCATTAGAGGTAAGCTGGACTATGCCAGCATAGTCTGTGAATCAACAGCCCCCAGCAATAAAAAGAAATTAGACTTAATCCAAAAAAGAAATTAGACTTCATCCAAAATCAAGCTGTCAGTCATAGCAGGAGCGTTGAAAGGAATATCTATGGAAGCATTAGAGGTAGCGTTGGGTATCATGCCACTAGAACTACGAAGAAAGGAGCTGAGACTAAACTACTGGGCAAAAGTGGTAAAAGACACTACACACCCTGTGCACAAAACCTATGACAAAAATAATCAAAACATAGTGCAGATACCACTTGACCACAATAAATATCCTGCTGAGTGGAAAACGATAGAAGAATTAGATCATTGCCATACATGTGCAATATAATAAACAGTAGTAGTCGATATTAAGGAAAAATTCCACCATGAGAATTAAAAGTACAAAAAACTGACTCTTACCTCAGAGAGATAAAAAACAAATCTAAAGACCCTAGCTTAATAAAGGAGAAAGCCCTAGAGCACATCAAACAGTACATACAAAACAGCTTAACTATATATACAGATGGGTCTAAAGATGACAATGAACAACTAGGGGCAGGAATAGTGATACCAAAATGGAGAATTAGAAAAAGATACAAAGTAACAATTCTCACGGACTCACTCTCATCAAAACAAGCAATCAATAACATAAATTAGAGTAGCAGGCCAGATATAATATAGGAAATATTACAGATAAATACATCTTACTGCTGGATGTAAAGTCACGTTAGCATGGATTCCATCTCATATTGGTATAACAGGAAACGAACTCGCTGACAGAGAAGCCAAGCGGGGAAGAAATAGCAATAAAGACATTGAAAATATATATATATTCTGAAGGTAAACTCGTAATTATCTTACAACGCTAGCAGTAGTTACAAATCTATGTTATCAGAAAGGAATAATGCAACCCATTAGAAAACGTACATAAATAAACCACAAACCAATATTAAATTCATGCCAGCATAGATACAAACATGCTTCTGGGCACACAACAAACTGAACTATGAACCAAAAAGTAAAAACCCCATCGTGAGGAATAATACAGTACAGAATGTATAATAAACACAATCAAGAAAGTAGCACACTAAATGAAAAACACAACGTCATGATATAACCAACAGTTCCACACAGACACACGCACACACACACACACACACACATATATATATATATATATATATATATATATATATATATATATATATATATATATATATATATATATATATATATATATATATATATATATATAGAGATATATATATATATATATATATATATATATATATATATATATATGTATATATGGTGCTACACAAAGGAAATAGCAAACATCTTAAGGAAAATTCATGATTAAGGCTAAACTTTGTAGATGATACCCTTAGTCTATGCTCCCTAATGGAAAGAAACGCACTATTGTGTATATTTGTATTATTGTCGCTAACAATGTCAATAAACCACAAACCAATATTAGATTCATGCCAGCATAGATACAAACTTGCTTCTGGGTAAGGCTAAACTTTGCAGGTGATACCCTTAGTCTATGCTCCCTAATGGAAAGAAACGCACTATTGTGTATATTTGTATTATTGTCGTTAACAATGTCAATCATTCCAAATGAAAATAGTGAAGGTAATTCTATAGCAGATTCTGCCGTAGTGGAGTGAAGTGTTAGAGACTTCACTATACTAGGTCCAGCGTCGAGAGATGGGGGTGACCAGTTCCCTTCCTCTCTGTCTTTTCCTTTCCTAACTCAAAGTCAGGTACCAATTTACAGCTGGGTAGGCTGGAGCGTGAAGATACCGTGAATCATTGGCCACGAGAGACCAGCACTGTAACCACTCTGTGAATCGCGGACGCTGCCATTCGTAATTATGTTAATGTATCTTACTGAGAATCTCTAACTATGCGTTGATAGAATACACAACTATTGAGGGGGCGGAGTGGCTACGGGGTATGGTGTCCGCCTCGAATTCTAGAGGTACCGGTTCGATTCCCAGTTCATGGAATATAAAGCATGGAATTTTTTTTTCCAGAACTAATGGTTCTTAATGATGCCATTCTCCCCCCTTGTCTCCTAGGTAGTTTTTTTTTTTCTCCGTACGCCTACTATTACTCAAGGCGAAATCTCAGGTTAGTATGTCTAACCTGAGACTGATTTTTACGTGAGTATCCCTTTTTTTTCTTTTATAGAGACAGGTGTCCCTCGCCATTCAGGCAGATACTCGCCGATTTCGGAGGTACCCGTTAGAGCTGGGTCGGCTCAGGAGCCGCCACTCCCTGGTCGACGACACTGCTTCAAATGTCCTCGCCAGGGCTCGAGTTAATCCAGTCCAAATCCCAGTCGACGAAAAATCTTCAAATGTCCTCGCTCTGGTTTGATCCTGGGTCACCCGGTCGCCAGCGCAGTTTGGTAACCACTACACCAGCGCGGCTCCTACCTGGGTAGTGAGATTGGATGCCTAGCCTTCTCGGATTAGGGCGACAAAATAGGAGTTCCTGGGTGCCAAGTTGCGCACGTATAGTCCTTAATAACCAAACCAAACAAAGCTATTAATAGAATTATTTGTTTAAAGTACACTGGTTGGAAGATACCCAAGTCAATCTCCACGTAATAACAATAGCAATATTAGTAATAATAATACTACTACTATTTTAATAAAAACAATAATTAACAGCCTAATGAAACTGATTTCAACATTTTTGGTTGAAATGAAGAACAGTGGGTTGTGTGTTCGATGCGACTTTATAAAAGAATTCAGAGACGCAGTAAAAGAGTTAAGGGTTATGGTTAGGTTTAGGAATCTTAAATCTAAACCGTAACCTTAATCCTAACCCTAACGCCGTTGGCGACTTACAATGGTGACATCGAAGAACACGTCACAATGTTCTTCATTTCAACTCATTTGTTAATGTATTACTTAATATATTTTGTTTAAAAAAATTGAATGACGCAACAAGTTTATATCTGAAGAATACCAATATGCGGCGGGAAAAGGGGGGGGGGGGGGGGGGGGGGGGGGGAAAAGAGAGAAACAGTGGCCGGTATCGTGAAATTTTTTTTTAACTAGACTATAAGTTTGAGGTTACATTTTTAAAGGTCAAAAATGGGAATACATTTCTCGACTTATACTGGAGTATATACGGTTTATCCAAGAGAATGAGGGTATGAGATGTTTGAACTCACTGACAATCGAACATTCTTTTATTCCTCCACACTAATTTTTTTTTTTTTTTTAACGCCCGCTATTACTCGAGGCGAAATCTCAGGTTAGGATATCTAACTTGGACTGATTTTACGTGAGTATCCTATTTTTCCCTGTACACTGACAGGTGTCCACTCGCCATTCAGGCAGATACTCACCGTCTTCGGAGAGTACCCATTAGAGCTGGGTCGACTCAGGAGCCGTTCAGGTTATTCCAGTCCCTGGTCGACGACCCTTTTTCAAATGTCTTCACCAGGGCTGTAATTAATCCAGTCCAAATCCCGGTCGACAACAGCACTTCAAATATCCTCGCCCGGGCTTGAACCTGGACCATCCGATCGCCAGCGCTGTGTGGTAACCATTACACCAGCGCGGCTCCCTCCACACTAATTAAATGCGACCTACGCGCAGAGTACGCTGGCTTGGCCATGTCCGTCGCATAGAAGATGGTCGCATACCCAAAGATATTTTCTACAGACAACTGGCAGATGGCAAAAGAAAGGTCAGGCAACTGTAGCAAAGGTTTTAAAGATGTGTGCAAGAGAGACATGAAGAAACTAGACATAAATCCAGCAACCTGGGAGGATGAAGCTGCCGATGGCACCAAGTGGCGATGCTCCCTACGGCGTCACTTCAGATTTGGCGAAAAGTTCTCACAACAAGCAGAAGAAAAAAGATAACGCAGAAATGAACAATAGGCAAAACTAACAAATAAAAACAGCTGAGGGTTATCACCTCAGGGGGAAAGGGGGGGGGGGGGGCATCATTCCCATAGACAGTTATGACTGAAGGAGGCTACTTAATTAAATGCTAACACTGACCAGCAAGGCTGCGCTTGGTGCTCACGAAGACAGACCCTCTCAGCTCGAGTAGGGGTATTACACTATTCCGCCACTTACGAAGTCTGGTATATTAAACCAGTGGTGAGCTTGCTAGGGGGGGGGGGGGGGGGGGGGCGGGGGGGGGGGGGGGGGGGGGGGGGGGGGGGGGGGGAGAAGAGGAAATAGTGAAAACTCGAATCCTTGGGGATCGAAATAAACAAACACTTTCTCTGTGTGGTGGATTTGATGTTATTAATTGTTGTAGGTATTATTATATTTGTATTAAATGAGATTAGCTATGAAGGTCCCTGAATATACCCAATAATATTGTGAACTTTTCAGGGTACCTTTCCACTACCACCTTTTTATCTCATTCAAAATGTATTTATATTAGTATATTAAATGACTTCGTGTTGTGTCTAGGGTTATGAATGTAGAGCGTAATGTACAATAATCAACAAACATACAAACAAATAGTTTATTATTCACAACAGCACACAGTACTACCACAATAACATACAAACGACACTCATTTAAGGCTGAGGTTGAATTTTGTGTAAATATGATTTTTAGTTTTATTATCCTGATTAAATTTATTTGTAATCAGGACTGACAATTTAAAAGTGAAATCATAATAATCAATCACATCAGTCAAATAGCACAATAGATCCTTTGTCCATATATATATATATATAATATTTTTCCAATATAAGTCCTTAGTGTTCTCCTACTTTAAGGTAATACTGGTAGTACTACTAGTTTGTTGTTTTAAATCATGTCCTTTTGGAAATGTTTGTTTCTATTTTGTCACTTGTGGAACTATTAAATATTTGTCCCAGTGTTATTTACTGTCATAAGATCGTTCTTTTAAAGTTCTGTAGTTGAGCTCTCAGGTACCGAACGAGAACTTATCTTGGCCGTAGAATATATGTTGACACTTTCCTCTGCTCGCTTGACAATCTGTTCCCTGTTTGATAGGCAATGGCCACTAGCATGGGCTCTCAGTAAACAGGCAGAGTCTTGAATCAATCAATTTTCAAGCGTTTGGTACCACATTAACGTCAGTACCCAGGACCTCTGAAATGTGAAGGTATGCATCCTTCGTAATATCTAGCATACACTAATAGTCCACAGTTAAGGACATGTACATTACAAACAAACAAAAGGATCATATCCTTATACAAACCGATGCCACCATTTTCTTTTGATGTGACAATGTACACCAGTATTCCTTTCCCTAATAGTTACAACGCCACTGCAATTCCAGCTGTAATCTCTTCCATATAATAGGATAGGTGTTATGCTCCTTTATGACAATCATACCTATTCTTGTAGTTTTACACCTTTCTGACAGGCTATCACATGGTGGATCAAGCTTTAGGCTTTGCCTCATGTTCGCTATAGACCCACTCATGTCCAGACATATTTTATTATTTCACATTCAATTTTTATATAAAATACAGGTTAATAAATGTCAAGCTTACCACAATGTTCAATGAAATACACACAGAGACGATGACTGACACAGTTTCGATCTGTTTTATTGCCCAGGCTGCTTATAACTTGTAGTTTAAGGCACAGCCTGCTCTCATCTATCACTGTTGAAAATTTTCTTAGAAATGGCGTTCTCCCCAACGCTTATTCTGACAATATCTATTTAGTTAGCCAATCGCTATTAATTTTACAGTGTAAACAGTCTTTTCAAAAATATCATTCAAACTTTTCCTACGTTTCTTAGGCTATTTATGTTTATTCAAAGGTCAGCCAATAATATTTAGTCTCACTTCAAATGCCACCCAATCAGATTCACTGTACTATCCCAGCCTATCTGTCACCTACTTTTTCCCCAAAAAATATGCGATCCAATCTAAGCAGATATGACTTGACCTGACAGTATCTCTGATCTCTATTTATTGTTTTATCAATATTTAATTAGTTAAGGGACTATTTATATAACTAATAACATATTCTTGGTCAGCAAGTCTTCAGGTACACGAATATACAATTTTTAAGGGGCTATGTGGTTTGGTTCAAAATTCCATAATTTTTTCCATGTTAGTTGTTTATTTAAAACTACCTCCTGTTCAATTCTTTTCTCATGTACTTTCAAGCTAAATACGAGAGCTTAGGTCATTCACAATAAGAGCTTAACATGTTTACATGACCGAGGTGTCCACAATTCTAACTTTTTTCATTGTATTTGGGGAAACCCCTAAGGCAAGGCTTGCCACTGTGCTAGTGTTGGCTTTTAGTTTGAAATCAATGCGAAACGAATTAGCATTTTCATCTATCCTTGCCCCTCCTCGTTCCACAATGCATTTTTGGGAAATGTTTCTTAGAACTAGGAAAAAAGTGGGTGTTTATGTCAAGGACGAATTTGAAAAATAGGGTACCGTTTTGTTCGGCTATTCGTTAGCAAATAATAATCTGAAGGCGTAGGCGACAACAACCGTTCTAGCAGAAAATTCTTTTGTACTTTCTTATCTTTGCCTTTATGCCCTATATTGTTATATATTAACTTAGATATTGTATTTAGAAATTCACTACACTCTGCTTGTCCTATCACGCGCTGTCTCTTTTTCGCACGTCACTATCATCTTCAAGCTAAACACTCCGATCAAAAAGGATAAACTGTTGGAGTTTTTAAAAAAAAAATCTTTATAAAAAGTTTAACACACGATCAACAGTCCTCGAGATAAAAAAATAATATGCTGAAAAGGCCAAAGATGGACTTGGTGCATCTCACTGTATTTCAGAGATAATCGCTAAGCGTGGGAAACAACATAACGGTGAGGAAGCTTCTTCTTCTCCTTCTTCTTCTTCGTCTTCTTCTTCGTCTTCTTCTTCTTCTTCTTCTTCTTCTTCGTGCACCCTCAGACGTCAACTTGAATATGTTCAAAGAAAGCAGTGGTCAGTCTGAGGCTGTTGACATTTCTGTAGAGCTTTTCTAGGAATGGCCCAGGTGATGGCCGTATGCGCTTTCTCTGTTTCTCATATGTAAGGCACCTTTGAAGTAGATGGTCAGCAGATTTGACCTGCCTGTAATCGCTAAGTATGCTCAACCACATAACGTCAGGAAAACTATGATAATACCAGCTGATAATCGCCCAGCGTGGTATCCTCATTTGTTGTAAATAAATGCGGTAAATGATTAAGGTATATATTCGATAGGGAGCTGACGGGAAATCCTAATGACATAAATGTTAGTTCTCATCCATGAAAATTGTTTCACGTGTTTCCGTCCGTGTGTAGACAGCATGTTTGCGCTTGGTTCAATCCAGTGGCGTTTATAGAGGGCGGTCTGCCTCGGGTGACAGCTAGTGCCCTCGATTTCTATATATGAATCGAGGGCACTAGTGACCGCCAGAAAGGGTGTGCCATCAGATCAGACACTGTTATGATAGTTCTTACTGTTAAAAGTATGCTTGCACGTGTGTTTCTATGTGGGGTGGGGGGCGTGTGCCAAAAAGTAGGATCATCACCGGGTGCCGAACACTTTAAGTACACCCCTGGTCGAATCTAACGAGAAAATTTAGGATTTAGTGTGGTAGGTATAAAGAATGTTTATATCAGTAAGTTTTCATATTGCTGACAACTATATATTATTTGTGAAACATATTCCGCATTACTGAATAATGATATCTGGACATTCACTTTTATTATGAGAAATAGAATGTCTGAAAAAGTTATTTGAGTTTTTAGAGCATTTGATAATAATAATAATAAAAGTGAATTCTTCAAAATCATTTGTTGTTAGTATTTTTGTTAAACTAGTTGCCAAAAAAATTTTAACGTGTTGGGGGGGGGGGAATAATTTAAACGCTCTAAATTTCCCTGCCAGGTGGTTTTTGTTTTACGGACCATCTTCATTGGACACGGGGACAACTCCATCAGTGCTCCGATCTCCTCCCTTAGATCACACAAGGAGGGTCTCAGTACAGTGCAAGAACTCCGTAGTAGGATCCCAAACTATGTTTACAGGAATCCCACATTCTATAAATATTTTTGAGGTGGGTAGGTTTCCTAATTTTTAACATTAAAAAAAAAAAATCTTGCCACGGCATCGGTCGTATTGCCTCCAAGCTTGGTGGTATAATTCTGTAGTCTCTGTTATGTTTTAACTGAAAAGGACGAACCTATGAAAGGAAACTCTATACAGAGCGATACAACAGGAGGCAATCTGATCATCAGAAGCGGTTCCCCCCGTCGAACAAGTGTTTCGGTCCGTTATTCTCCTTTACACTCTAAGGGGGGTGGGCCCACTTGGGTCATGACTCCCAAGTGTCTCAGCCTCCTGTTGTCTTGTATAAAAAATGAACCCATTTTACTTTGGTAGCAACTTTTAAAATCCACAACTCCGAGAGCCGTGGAGGCAATTGTGAAAGTAACCAAAGAGAAGACAAATTATTGCGGTCGTTCCGCCGCTCACCACGACTCGGGACAGACACTGACATATCTGCGCGAAGCCGACGAGGCTGGCCACTGCGCGCTAGCAACTGAAATTCTGCGCCCAACACCTCTTATCGCCCTTGCCCTAATGAAAACTGCACGCTGAGAGCACGTGTTCAAGTGTCTGCCTCCCCTGGCACAGGGGGCACTGCTCATCATCCGACTTTCCCCATCTAACAAGGTTTGTGGCTGACGGCAGCAGGTCATACATTGATCTAATAATGAAGCTGAGCCTAAGAGGTGCCACATGCCATATATCATTCCATTTCAAGGACCTTTGCATGGCTCCTTCCCATGTAGTCCATTGGCCTTGTTGGGCATGCTGCACCACCTTTTGCACCCTCTTACCATTCTCAGTTCCTCGTATCTCCTGAACTACCATGTCTCTGAGCTCCCTGCTTGATGCCTTGGACCACCAGCGGATGCCTCCATGGCCAAATTCCTGTCTATTCGTCTGTGTGTATCCGATTACCTCCCTTAGTTTGAGCGACTCTTGGGCAGCATCAACAGCTTCTTCCACTTTCCACTTCCTCCCTGTTTTCAGTGTGGGTTGAATGGACTTAACCACGTCATCTACCGACTCGCGCAGCATCATTGTGAGTCTTGCCTTTCCTACTTTGTACTCTTCAACAACTGACTTGAGAGGAAGCACAAGTTTTGACTCTTTGCAATATAGTGCTACGTCTGACAGACCTGGTGGTACCCCTAACCATTTCCTCATGAACTTGTTGCCCTTTTGCTCTATAGCTTCCACTGTGACAATGTGCTCTGAAATTGCTGATTCGTTCTGAATCTTCTTGTAACGCTCTAGCGCGCACATACACAGACACACACTCACCGAGGCATCACACACACATACTGAGGCACTATCAATACCATATAACCGCGCAAATTCCTTCGCACCCAACCACACGCAGTGATACCTTATGACAAATTTGTGTTCTTCACCTATCTGACTGCTGCCCGTGCGTCCAGGAGATAGCCCAACTTAAATATTGACTTGGACCATAACAGGACCTGAGTCCGTATCGGGGCAGACACAGGCGGGAAAGTTTGGCAGAAGTGTTGCTAACTCTGTGTGGTATAAGCAGTGGTTACGCCACTTTCCTACACGTCTGTGGTTTTTTACGGAAATCGTCTGCTTTGTTTAATAAGCAAGGTATCATAAATAAACAAGGAAAAAAACTGAACATCTCGAAAGAGGACAAACAAACAAAGAGAAAAAGACAGAAATAAATATCATGGATGCTAAACACACTTGTAACTAGGAAAGAGACAACGCCAGATAAAAAGCACATCCATCGTATTCGATTTTTATATTCTAAAATCTGTATAATCCGTGGATTCGGATTCAACATGACAGATATGAGAAGAATTAAAGTCAATGAGTGAAAAGTATTAGCAACATATTCAATCATGAACGATATACACAGAATCTTCAACTCCAGTGTCAAGTCGGTCCTATTGTATGGTTCTTGTCGTGAAGAGGTTTTGAGGAGGATGACAGCTTGGATGGAATGGAAGAATAAAGATAGAACTGCCTCTCCTTGGGAAATTAGTGTACTAGAAATTTACTTAACAGAGAATTCTGGCACTTAAACAGGATATTTTCTGGACGATAAATTCGATTTGTATTTAAAACAAAATAGAACCCAAATAAAGTTGACAAGAAAAATAATAACAGACGCTGTTAAGTTAAATTGAATAAAAGGGTATAGATTCTCACAGGTCTGAATATACATATAAATATGAAATAAAGTTTAGCTCTACTGTTTAGAAAAAAAAACAACTAGTTTGTCATCATATGGACAGTAGATCTCTTCTATGGTAGTTTTGCTGGTAGGTGTTATACTCCGAAGGCCTGTAGTAGCTGCGGAGATGATTTGTTTCGGACTCTCTTGGTTTGGTCTGCCCCAGCACGTTGGTCTCAGAACAGTTAATGGGTTCAGAGGGTGTCAGAGTTTGCTTCCCTGGACTCAGTGCACATCACAGATAAGGATGGGGTAAGTCACCTCTGCTGAATATCTCTTCTGTTTATGGGATGTGTGGTATGGAATGGGTTACTGGTTGATAGCATATGGTGGGTAGGGGTAATCGTTGGTACCGTGGACTCGTACCCTGGTTTGTACCCTGGACCCGTAACTGGTTTTAGTACCTTGTAACCGCAACCTGGGTTAGTACCTTGTAACCGCAACCTGGTTTAGTACCTTGTAACCGCAACCTGGGTTAGTACCTTTGTGGTGAAGTGGGATGTTATAAATATTTATAGGGGACTTAGTGTACTGACTGAGATCAGCTGTGAAGGTATCTATATCTATTAAAAGTAGTGTATTATAGATAACCTTACTTGCTACCACATATCTCTTTATCTCAGTCAGAATTATTCTGGAATAGTGTGATGCTACGTTATGTGTCTAGGGTATGTGTATGAAGAAGTGTAAGTCACAACAACAGACAGATAAACAATTTAATGTAATCCACTACTCTTGACAACACTGTGACACTCACATACATATAACACTCTATGAGAATATCTTAAAGGAGGCACTGATAACTTTCAAATAACAATATGTATTCATTACTGGCATGAATGAATATGTGTCCTGATTCAACTACAAGGGAACCAGGAATCACAATCAATTTAAATTACAAGTTATGTACAGAATGTATTTAATATGAATATTGTAGTGACATATATTATTACCAATGTTCTATGTGTGTCAGTTGTGTAGTAGTAAAATGAGGTAATACTGGTTTTGTTTTGTTCAAGCTCTGTTGGTATTTGTCATCATGACTTCAATAGTTTGTCTTTAGGGATCAGTATTGGAGATGTTCACAGTTCCTGATTTTAAGACAAGTAAATTCCCCTCTGAATGGTATTTTTATAAAGTTATTTCTAGATGAGGGGACATAATGTTGAGCTCAGCTGGCCAACTCTGCTTATCTTTAGTGATGGCGGCAGGAAAGGACTCCTCTGCTCGAATTCTCCTCTGGGCTCAGGAGACACCTCACTGATAGCTAAAAAGACCAAGGAGTATGCTGTCCGACTCTGGATTCAGCAAATCTCTGACCAGGTGCTGCTCACTACCATCAAGACCACTGTCCCTGAAATCAAGAAGGATGTACCTTCTACTTCATAACTAATTTATATTCTCTTTTACACTGATCACAATACAGCACAAACATTGCGTTCAGAGCGTTAGGCCAACAGTCAGCTTCATTTGAAATACTTTATTCCAGTATTACCCTTCTTAATGGTTACTACGCCTCTGCACTTCCAGCATTATTTCTTTCTAGTCCATCATCCAGGTGTCAGTGTACTATTTGGCCATTCCATGCCGTTTTACTTCTCTCCGACACCCTCTGTTCAGGCTGGAGCATTATAGGCTTTACCTCACGTTTGCCACTGAACTACACATATATATACAGGCATAAATCAACAATTCACATTCAATTTTTCATTAAAAGATACTGAATGGTTCAAGCTTACCACAATTTCATGGAAATAAACACAGATACGTTGATTAGCAATGAATTCTGGCACAAACTGGCACAAATTCCGTTCTGCCTATGTTCCAGGCTTTTATTTTAGCAAAAATGTGAGCTAGCGTCAACGTACTGTCGCTTTATCAAGCTTATTTGAATTAGTGGTCTCGAACTAACGCTCCCAAGTGTGTATATCAGCGAGACTGGCCAATGAGCCACGTTTCGACAAGTGTTTGAAAAAAATGTTATCTTTTCCCGTCTCCCCCAACAACCAAGATAGTATTTATAGCCCGACCAATCGTGGTTAGGCTTTCATTTGTTGCGCTCCAATCAATTTGGAGTTTACATGGTAGGCTATTTATGTAACGTAAGGTTTTTTCAAACACGTTATAAAAAAAATTTTATGAGCAGAAATGATTTTATGCTGTCAGGCACCCCCAATATTTTATTTTGGGTATAATTTATTAATTCCTGGACTATTTGCGTAACGTTTTACATATTATTTGTCAGCAAACCCTAAGGAACCCAAAAATACTAATTTAAAGGAGCTACGTGGCTGCGTTCAAAATATGCAATTTCTTCTATCTCCTGTTTAGAAGATGTGCTGTCTGGGTACTGTTATGTGTTCAAACGTAAACCCATATAATGTTGTCTTTTCTAATAAGAGTCTGTTATGATTTATAAACCTAACTCTGGGAAAGGGTAGTGTATTTTATCACTGTCCGTCTGAAAAAAAAATTAGTGCATGTAGACTTACACGCGTGATGGTAGTAATTGTGTATCGCGCGAAGCGGGTTTAGTGTTCGGCTTTCTGCCTCTCCCTTCTCTTTTTATCCCTTTAGTCCATCTGTTCGTTCGTTTTGGTAACGCAGTATAATTAATGTTAGGGTTAATTTAGGTCATTACGCAGTACGTCTCAATGCTTTTCCAAGAAATACAGCACACGTTTCATTGAAGAAGGCGGGTAATAATACAGTAAGCTTTACTATCAACGTGAAAGCGTTACAATTTGCAGACGAAGCAGAAAACAAGGGGGATTTCGAGTACATTCTTTGTGACAGCACTGTTATTTTTCCATTGCTCTTCTCTTTATTAATTTTATTTGTTAGGCTTCATATTTACCTAATAATTTATATATGTGGATTAGAATATTTCATGACACTTCCCCTCTTAAAACAGACATTATATGTCAGTCCTTTATTCTATATACACATAGAGAAATTTATTATTATTTCTGGGGTTTACGGTGATTCTCATCACACGGATGGCGGCTTAAAAAATCCGCTCCCAGATTTGTTTTTCCAGATATATATTCAATGCTAAAATTATATGGAGCCAGAAGCAAAGACCATCGGAGTAACCTAGAGTTCTCATGCTTAGCCTGTGCTAAAAAAAACGATAAAGGTTTGTGGTCAGTTTGCAACTTAAATGCCTTCCCATATAGATAAATATTGAATTTCTTTATTGCCCATATTACTGCAAGACATTCTTTTTCGCTAGTTGAGTAGTTGATTTCAGCTTTATTCAACTTTCTGCTAGCATATGCCACTGGGCTTAATTCCCCATCCAATGCATCTGATTTCTGTAGTAAAGTTGCACCTAGCCCAATATTACTTGCATCCGTCCTTACTATGAATTCTTGACTTAAGTCAGGTAATTTCAAAATGGGTTTACTTGTGAGCTTTTCCTTCAATTCTTGGTAAGTCATTTCACATTGTGGTGTCCATGTAATGCGATCTGGAAGTCCTTTACGTGTCAATTCCGTTAAAGGTGCACATATGGAATTAAAGTTTTTGATATACTTCTGGTAGAAACCACATAATGAGACAAAGGATCTCACGTCCTTCTTGGTTTGTGGTCTCGGGGCTTTCTGTAGTTTCTCTAAATTCTTTGGGTCAGGGGTCATGTTTCCCTGATAAACTGTGTGTCCCAAAAATTCCAATTCTTTACATCCAACGCAACATTTGGTTGGTCGGGCTGTTAAATTTGCCTCCCTAAGTCGATCAAACAGCATGTTCAGAGAGTCAATGTGTTCCTCAAATGTTTCTGTTGCTATAAGGATATCATCCATAAAATTTGTTATACAGGGATTATTCAGAGGATCCAATAATTTTCTCATCATTCTAGAGAAGACACTAGGCGCATTCTTCAATCCAAATGGCAATCTATTAAACTCATAGTGTCCTTCTGAGGTACTAAAAGCTAGGTATGGTCTAACCTCAGGCTTTACTGGAATCTGATAGTATCCTTTACTCAGATCCACTTTTGAGAAATATTTAGCTTTATTTAGTCTGGCAAACAGCTGATTTGTATCCGGCAATGGATCCACCTGTCCTTCTGTAATAGCATTCAGTCTCCTGTAATCTATACAGAGTCTATGTTCTCCAGAGGGCTTCCTTAAGAGTACAACACCGGAGCTATACGAAGACTCACTGTGCGAAATAATTCCTTCCTTCAATAGATAGTCTATCTCTTCCTTCAAAGCTTTTTCCTTAGCAAACGGAATCGAATATGGTTTCATACAGACAGGTGTGGAGTCTATGAGGTTCATATCATATTCCAATAGGTTTGTATGCCCTGGTCGGTCTGTTAACACCTCTGCATGATTATTTAGAACCTGTTGCACTCTCTCTTTCTGAGTTTTCGTTAAATGTGTACTGATTTTCACCTGTGCTGCTGTCTCACAGGGGTGTAATGGATATTCAAATGATGAAGTGGTTCCTTTTTCATCTCCATGGCGATGGACAAGGTCAACAAGTGTGTCTCTTCCTGATGTTCTCTTTCCAAATATTTCTTCAGGAGATTCACATGATAGATTTTTTTCTTTCCCCTTCTTATCTATCTTATAATTTGTTCTAGACACCTTCTCTAGAACTGTATATGGACCCTGCCATCCAATTTGTAACTTATTCTGACTCCCGGGCAAAAGAAGCAGTACCTTCTCTCCCACAGCCAAATTTCTGTCTTTCGCCTTCCTGTTATAATAGGCAGCATGTTTCTTCCTGGCTTGTTTCAAATTTTCATTGGCAAGTTTCCAGCCAGTTTTTAACCGAGTGGTCAGCTCATTCACATACTGGTATGAAGATGTAATGTTTTCCTCTGCCTTTTCATCAGTCCACGTTCTTAACATAGCTACATATGGACCTTTAATTGTGTGGACCTATTTGTCCATGCACCGGTATGGTCTCTTCCACTTGAAGCTTTATAGTGATGATTTTTCCTCCCAGAATTATCATTCACAAAACGACCGCTACCAATTTTTCTTTTGGGGCTTCTCCCCACTTAAAATTCTTGATGAGAGATTTCCTCTCTACATCCTCTTCCTCCAGTTTGTTTAAGTCCGATTGAGGGATTTTCGGCTTATCCTGGGGTAAGACATCCTTTTGCACTCTCCGCATAGTGGCCATTGTAAAACAGTTAAGTGAAGCTTGTCCGTGAAAAGGGGCTTCCCATTCCATTTGGTCCACTTTATCAAATCTATTTCTCCTTTTATTATCAGGCCTAATTTTGCTCCGGGGCGTGTCCAGGTCCTGATCCATGTTCCCACTTGTGGGTGTTCCCTCATGTGCTATGCTACACCTTTCTACAAAATTTTCAATGTCCCATCTTGCTTTGGGCCAATAATAATTGTGAGCCACCTTTTGAATGATGGTACCTATTTTCTCATGGTCCCCATCTGGTTTCACATGTAGGCTCCTTATTAATTCTGTCCTGTATCTTTTTGGAAGAACCAGCTGTCCGTGACCATGGGATCTAGTTCCGGCCTTCCTATACATCAACTTGTTTTTCATGTAAAAATCTCCCTTGCCTGGAGTTGTATGACAAGTTGACAATTTTCTGAAACAAGGCTTGAGTGTTTTATCCCCAGCCTGTGCCTTCCTCATCTCTTCTGGAGTGGTATCCAACATAATATCCTCCTCCTGTCTTGAGGTCGACCTGACCTGAAGGGTTGCCATATACACAGGTTTCCTTCTGCAACGGTCAGTGTCATGATTGTCCATCTGACAATTCTTACACCACCTTTTTCCTTGGTTGAAAGATTTTCTTTCATCATATTTCCTTTCATCGAATTGTGGGAATTTATTTTTATTGTCATACCGTGGCCTATCAAATTGGTGCTTACCTTTATTTTGATCCTTAGGATCAAATTTATTAAAGTTCTGTGGTGCCCTAAAGTTGTCCACCTGTTTCTTTTTATTACCTGTTACCTCTGCTTGAGCTGCTTGATACCTTTCAGCAACATTTAGCAACTCACCCAGCCTCTCTGCACCTTGTTCCATGAGAAACTTTCTCAGGTCTGGAGCCATGGACTCTCTTAGTTGCTCTATAAGGACCATTTCCTTAAGATCTTGGGTTTTCCCCAGAGAAGTCCATTTCTCCAAGTATGTCTCTATTCGTGCAGAGAACTGGTGATAGGTTTCACCTGACAGTAGTTTAGCATTCCTAAATTTTTTTCCTGTAAAACTCTGCATTCTTTTCATACCTTAACAAAAGAGCCTGCTTTAGCATGTCATAATTTTCCTGATCACCTCTGCTCATTTTTGCAAAAACTTCATAAGCTGCCCCACGAAGTCCCTGAGATAACTTTAAGCTCCACCTTTCTCTCTCTAACCCATACGTGGTAGCTAATAGTTCGTACCTATTTATATAGCTCTCAATATCATCGTCTTTCTCAACAAAATGATCTAAATGAAAGTTCATAGCTGAGATTGAGGCTCCTTGAGTAACCGTAGCATCAGAGGCAAAGGGGCTGGCACCATTTTCAGGAGCATGGCCTTGAAACTCAAACTCCCTTAGTCGTAACTCATGTTCCCTTTGTAATCTCTTCTCCTCCTTTTCTGCTTCCCTTTCTGCAGCTTGTCTTCTTTCCTCGGCTTCTCTTTCTGCAGCTAATCTTTTGTCTTCTCTTTCTGCCTCCAATTTCTTAGCCTCAGCCTCAATCTGCAACCTCTTAGTCTCAGCCTCTAACTTTCTTTCGGCTTCTTTTTCTAATCTTCTTTCTTCGCGTTCAATAAATTTGTCACATTCCGTTGTGACATAGGCAACCATAACTTGCCCATCTAATCCTAACTCTTTTGCAGTCTGAACCGCAGCAGATCGAAATTTGGCCAGGTCCGCCATTGTCTATCAGGTAACTTAATACAATGTCTAACCAACAATTCAATCTCTAATGGACAAAACAGGCACCGTGAGCTCAACCTTATTTAATTCCACCCAAGGATACCTTTTAATTCTTATATTCCCTGAAGTGAATTACCCCCAATATTTTTAATAGTTAAAGATTCAAAATCCCGGACGAGCCCCCAATATATGTGGTGAAGTGGGATGTTATAAATATTTATAGGGGACTTAGTGTACTGACTGAGATCAGCTGTGAAGGTATCTATATCTATTAAAAGTAGTGTATTATAGATAACCTTACTTGCTACCACATATCTCTTTATCTCAGTCAGAATTATTCTGGAATAGTGTGATGCTACGTTATGTGTCTAGGGTATGTGTATGAAGAAGTGTAAGTCACAACAACAGACAGATAAACAATTTAATGTAATCCACTACTCTTGACAACACTGTGACACTCACATACATATAACACTCTATGAGAATATCTTAAAGGAGGCACTGATAACTTTCAAATAACAATATGTATTCATTACTGGCATGAATGAATATGTGTCCTGATTCAACTACAAGGGAATCAGGAATCACAATCAATTTAAATTACAAGTTATGTACAGAATGTATTTAATATGAATATTGTAGTGACATATATTATTACAAATGTTCTATGTGTGTCAGTTGTGTAGTAGTAAAATGAGGTAATACTGGTTTTGTTTTGTTCAAGCTCTGTTGGTATTTGTCATCATGACTTCAATAGTTTGTCTTTAGGGATCAGTATTGGAGATGTTCACAGTTCCTGATTTTAAGACAAGTAAATTCCCCTCTGAATGGTATTTTTATAAAGTTATTTCTAGATGAGGGGACATAATGTTGAGCTCAGCTGGCCAACTCTGCTTATCTTTAGTGATGGCGGCAGGAAAGGACTCCTCTGCTCGAATTCTCCTCTGGGCTCAGGAGACACCTCACTGATAGCTAAAAAGACCAAGGAGTATGCTGTCCGACTCTGGATTCAGCAAATCTCTGACCAGGTGCTGCTCACTACCATCAAGACCACTGTCCCTGAAATCAAGAAGGATGTACCTTCTACTTCATAACTAATTTATATTCTCTTTTACACTGATCACAATACAGCACAAACATTGCGTTCAGAGCGTTAGGCCAACAGTCAGCTTCATTTGAAATACTTTATTCCAGTATTACCCTTCTTAATGGTTACTACGCCTCTGCACTTCCAGCATTATTTCTTTCTAGTCCATCATCCAGGTGTCAGTGTACTATTTGGCCATTCCATGCCGTTTTACTTCTCTCCGACACCCTCTGTTCAGGCTGGAGCATTATAGGCTTTACCTCACGTTTGCCACTGAACTACACATATATATACAGGCATAAATCAACAATTCACATTCAATTTTTCATTAAAAGATACTGAATGGTTCAAGCTTACCACAATTTCATGGAAATAAACACAGATACGTTGATTAGCAATGAATTCTGGCACAAACTGGCACAAATTCCGTTCTGCCTATGTTCCAGGCTTTTATTTTAGCAAAAATGTGAGCTAGCTTCAACGTACTGTCGCTTTATCAAGCTTATTTGAATTAGTGGTCTCGAACTAACGCTCCCAAGTGTGTATATCAGCGAGACTGGCCAATGAGCCACGTTTCGACAAGTGTTTGAAAAAAATGTTATCTTTTCCCGTCTCCCCCAACAACCAAGATAGTATTTATAGCCCGACCAATCGTGGTTAGGCTTTCATTTGTTGCGCTCCAATCAATTTGGAGTTTACATGGTAGGCTATTTATGTAACGTAAGGTTTTTTTTCAAACACGTTATAAAAAAATTTTATGAGCAGAAATGATTTTATGCTGTCAGGCACCCCCAATATTTTATTTTGGGTATAATTTATTAATTCCTGGACTATTTGCGTAACGTTTTACATATTATTTGTCAGCAAACCCTAAGGAACCCAAAAATACTAATTTAAAGGAGCTACGTGGCTGCGTTCAAAATATGCAATTTCTTCTATCTCCTGTTTAGAAGATGTGCTGTCTGGGTACTGTTATGTGTTCAAACGTAAACCCATATAATGTTGTCTTTTCTAATAAGAGTCTGTTATGATTTATAAACCTAACTCTGGGAAAGGGTAGTGTATTTTATCACTGTCCGTCTGAAAAAAAATTAGTGCATGTAGACTTACACGCGTGATGGTAGTAATTGTGTATCGCGCGAAGCGGGTTTAGTGTTCGGCTTTCTGCCTCTCCCTTCTCTTTTTATCCCTTTAGTCCATCTGTTCGTTCGTTTTGGTAACGCAGTATAATTAATGTTAGGGTTAATTTAGGTCATTACGCAGTACGTCTCAATGCTTTTCCAAGAAATACAGCACACGTTTCATTGAAGAAGGCGGGTAATAATACAGTAAGCTTTACTATCAACGTGAAAGCGTTACAATTTGCAGACGAAGCAGAAAACAAGGGGGATTTCGAGTACATTCTTTGTGACAGCACTGTTATTTTACCATTGCTCTTCTCTTTATTAATTTTATTTGTTAGGCTTCTTATTTACCTAATAATTTATATGGGTGTCATTGCTGCCAAGGTCTGAGAACCAATGATTTTCATTCTTGCTAATTGAGCAGTAAATCATGTGGAGGGTAGTCATGGTCTCAAGGCTTGAGAACCGCTGACTTACATTTTGTCAGTCAAGTGGTAAATTCATTAAATAGCTAAACACTTGTAAACATTCTTAAAGTCCTGGTTCCTGTTGAAATTAACATTCATATAACTGATAACAGCATAGTTCTTCAATCCTCAAACACGGTATGTGCATAGAATTGCATTACATACATGTAAAGAACATTCCATGATGCAAAACACATTAATGTCCAATATGAGACAAAGAGAGAAGGGATTGAGAACACTTTTATCAAGTTTGTAGTCTTGACAGAGAACACTGAAGCCTTATAAGAAATAGAAATTAGAAGGACCACTAATACACTTCTGTTCTGCTTGGGTCAATATGCAAATCCCAAAGTAACAACAATAATATACATCAATTTTTTAAACCCTGTCTTATTTCTGCCAGGCTGTGAAATAAAGATAAGTGGTTAATTAGGTCTATGACCTCAGCAAACTCATACATTAGTTTGAGTGATCTGTAAATATGCAAATAACAATTATTGTCACTGAAAATGGAAATGCATTTAAAACTTTGTTTAACAAAAAGTTACTGCAATAGTAAGCTGTGAATAAACATATGATTATTCATATTATAAAATCTGCAGTATTAGATTACTCACTTCGCTCAACTGAATTCACTACGGATTCTCGCAACAAGTAATGCCCATTCTGGGGTCCATAGATTTCGTCTGCTTCGAATGATGGCCAGCGGTCTAATGGCTTAAAATTCCCTCCCAAAATTCCAGGATGCTGTTCCCGGGCAGGGGTGGGTTGTGTCTTGGGTGGCATTGTTGCAAATTCTCTTCTGGTTCCAGGGGTATTAAGTTATCCTCATCTCAACTGGCCCTGTATCCACGGTGAAAATGTCTGTGGCTTAAGGCACGGTTCCTGCCCCTTCCCTGATTTACGTCCAGTTCGTGACACAAACAAAGGGTCGACTTCCGGACTATCGTAGAACTATTTTTCACCTTCCAAGTGGAAATGAATTTTCGCTGGCTAAGGGAATAATTTATGGCCCTTGACCGTGAGAATCCTGAGCTATTAAAATACTGTGAAATATATGAGTAGAGAGAAAGAGACTTTTGGTTTTCTTGTCTAGTGATAGGAGAAATTTGTAGAGGGATAAAATAATAGACAGAAGAAACAATCGGTGAGAAGTCGTTACACAACAGTTCTGAGACATGGAGAACAACAACTAGAAAGCTACAGAATTTCATAAATGGCTGCTTCCCTAGAATAGAAGGATTGAAATGGGATGACACGCTCACTAATGCAGAACGAACGAACAAACTTTATTTTCAAAGGGTTGAGAATTGGGCACGCAGGCCCGTCTGACATTCTGCCCTTCCTTTCTCTCGTCTTTTATACTGAATTCATTTATTCTCACATGCATTTTACCCATGAATGTAAAGGAATTCAACGTTGTAAAGGTAAAATAATAGCATACTCACATTCACAGTATCTAATTATAAACATGAAATAAAATATGTTGAAAAGTACAAACATCATCTTCAACCCTACATTCGATATTAAATCATTTGTTCGGAAAAATAATCACATTAGGGGGGAGAGGCAGATAATCAGAACTCATAAAGTATTCGAAAAGTCTACGATTGTATGAATAGGGACTGAGGTTGTTATTTTTTAGATAATGTGGAAGATAGTTCCAAAGATGAGCAGCAGAGTAAGCTAAGCTTTTCTTGAATAAGCCAAGCCTAGGCTTGGGCACTCGTATTTTGTTAAGGCGTTGACTGCGTCTTTCATTGTATTTGAACATTGGCCACAGATATGTTGGAGCATTGTGTGACAGGATTTTGTGAACAAATTTAGCTTTGTTGAACAGAAAGCGCATTCTTAGAGGCTGTATTTTGAGATCTTTATATAGATCTACACACTATGTTTGGCAGTTGTCAGAAACTAGACGCACTGTACGCTTTTGTAGTGATGTCGTGAAACATTCTAATCCACATATATAAATTCGAAAGTAAATGTAAAGCCTAACGAAGTAATTCAATAAAGGAAAGAAGAATGGTAAAGGACCAGTGCTGTCACAATAGCGTACACCTGCGTTGTAGAACGCCATAATGACTGAACCCGAGATCCCCTTTTTCTACTTCGTCTGCATATTGTAACGCTTTCACGTTTGCTAGTAAAGCCTACTGCATCAACTACACGCGTTTCAAAAAAATAAAACTGGTACTGTGTTTCTTAGAAAACCTTGAGATACGCAAACTGCTTAATGACCTAGATTTAATATTACATTAATGTCATTATATACACTACACAACTAAAAGACAGACGGGCTTAGAGAGAGAGAGAGAGAGATAGAGAGAGAGAGATGTACGGAGGAACGCATGCAATGCTACCGCGCCGTGTAATTAACAAATTATAGCCAAAATACTATAGTGGTGTTGTCTGACAACACAGGATCATATTTGCTCATAATGGCGTGTTTGAACACTGCTTTAGGGGAAATGAGGCCACCACGTTAGATCCGACTTGATTGGCTAGAGTAATATGTAAGGCGAAACATGATTAGTCGACTGCAAATACTATTTTTGGTTGTTAATAGAAACGATAGGAAGGGTAAATTTTTTCAAAGGCTTTTGTAAACATGGTCTCATTGGCTAGACCATTTGATATAGTCAATTAGGAGCGTCAGTTCAGGGCCACTTTTTGAAAATAAACTTACTAAGAAGCAAGTGCGTTGAGAACCAGCTCATATATTTCTAATAAAAGCCTGGGACAGAGGCAGATCGGAATTGCGCCATAACTCATCGCCAGTCAACGTACTTGTTTAATATTTCCATGAATTGTGGTAAGCTAGACATATTTGATCTCTTTTAGATGAAAATTGAATGTGAATTGATAAATTATGTCTGTCTGTGTGTAGTTCAGTAGTAAACATGAGGCAAGGCCTAGATATTGCTCCACCATGTAAAAACTTGTCGGAGAGGAGTTTAACTGCCTAGGCCTATATGGAATCGCCAAATGACACCTATCTTATTGTATAGAAGGAATTAATGCTGGAATTGCAGAGGCGTTGTAACCATTAGGGAGAGGAATACTGGTGTATATTGTACATGAGAAGCTAGAAGTTGGCCTACCGCGCTGAATTCTGTGTTTGTTATGTATTGTGCTTCAGTGTGGAAATAGATTATAAATTAGTTCTGAAGTAGGAGGTACAACCTTCTTATTTCAGGGACCGTGGTACTGAAATAATAGAGAAGCACCTGGTCTGAATTTTGCTGAATCCAGAGGCTGGTAGCATACTCCTTGGTCAAGATATCGACCAGTGTTGTTTCTCAAGAAAACTGTGAAACAAGCGAGCAGAGGAGACAGTTTTCCTGCCGCCCACTCAGAAGTTAAGATTTCGTTGGCCAGAGCAGCTCAATCTTGTATACCCCCCCCCCTTCTAAAATTGACTTTACATTAAATCAAGAGGGACAGTTATTTGTTTCAAATAAAAGAAACTGTGAACCTTTCCAATGTTATTTCCACCAGTATCAAACACATGAAGTCATGATGACAAACAACAACCTAGCTTAAAAAGCCAGTATTACCTCCTAGTACTACATCACAACTTACACTCATATTGTAATAATAATATATGTCAGTACAAAGATCCTATGTATAAATTGTGTACATACAACTTGTGATTACATTTGATTGTGATTCCTGATTCACTCTGTAGTTGAATCAGGATATCTAATATTGAAAGGAATTAATACATATTTTTAAAAGTTAACACTTGACTCATTTAAGATAGTCTTATAGAGTGTTATATGTATGTGCTTGTCACAGTGTTGTAAGGTGTTGTGGATTTTAATTAAAGCATTTATCTGTCTGTTGTTGTTGTGACTTACACTTCTTCATTATCATAACCCTAGACATTCAACGTAGTCATCACAATAGCCCAGAATAAGTCTGGCTGAGGTCTAAATGTGGTAGCAAAGTAAGGTTATCTGTAACACACTACACCTATTAGACACAGATACCTTCACAGCTGATCTCAGTCAGTACACTAAGTCCCCTATAAATATTTATAACATCCCACTTTACCACAAGTGAATGGAGTCTTTTTGTGTTGGACATAGAGCAACTATCCCAGATTGTGGAGCAATAGTCAAGGTTTGTTTGTATGTGAGATATATAGAACAATTTTTGTGATTCTTCATCTAGGAAATGTTTGATTTTGGCTAACTGGTAAACTTTCTGTGACGTTTGCTTGGTCAGTGCATGTACATGTGAGTTCCAAGTTAGATACTGGTCAACGACTATTCCTAGAGTTTTATGTTCATTAACGTTTTCAATTGGTGAGGTACCAATGTAGATCTGAAGTGTTGTTTTCTCTGAATTTTGTAATTTTTGTCTAGTTGATATTAACATGCATTTTGTTTTAATTATACTTATTAGCATGCGATTTCCGATGCTCCATTTAATCAGATTATCTATATCTTTTTGTGTGTTGCAACTTGTATCATTCGTGTAGACAGTACAGTCTCTGCAAATAGGTCGCAGGATGCGTGCTCAACGTATAGTGGAAGGTCATTAATGTATATGGCAAAAAGTAGAGCCCAAGAATAGAACCATGAGGAACGCCGGTATTTATTATGGTTGGGCTTGAACGCGAGTTTTTGTAAGAAACTACATGTTTTCTGTCTGACAGGAATGATTTAATTATCGTCACTAGTTGAAGGTTTACTTTTGATATTTACTGACTCCGTCAAGTCCTGATGAGTTATTATCTTTAAGGCCTAGAAGATAGTTATACACTTCATTAACTGTCATAAACGGAATGTTGGACGGGATTGTGTTGTACATTTGTTCTCACAGAATACTGACAGCCTGCTTAAATCACAAGGTGAATTTGGTATTGTAGATTTAAGACTGTCTATTTCTGCCTGAAGGCAATTGCTGAAGTCTGTGCACGTAAATGAAGTATTAGGGGTTGACGAGTCTGACAGATTTCGCTTGTTCGCTAAAGTGTTGATTGCTTTCCATATATCTTTACTGTTTGTTTTGTTCTGAAGATAGGTGCCACTGGAACAGGAGATGTGAACAAGACATTGACGATAGATTAGACATATTGTCACGGTTTGCCTACCCTTAGCTCTGCAGTAGTGGTCCAACAGTGGCCAAAACTCATGAGTAACTGATAGGGGTCTTCAAAGTGTCTACCTTTGCACAAGATTACTCTTAGCATAGTTGTAGATAGAAGGATAATGATGCTTCTACCTCCATGAAGTACTCACAAGATATTCAGAAAAGCGAGAACACTGCTGCATTGGCTCAGCCCGTTAACTCTAGTATCTGCTGTCTACTTTTGTGAAGGATATGGTTATATTATAATTCGTTAGCTCGTTCAAGCCCCCAACTGAGTTAATTCAGCGAATTCCTCTTATTATTATTTTATAGCTCTGTTTAAGTGTATTTAAGAAATTGTCTGAGACATACGGATATAACAAATTCAAAATGATTAAATCAACTTTAATTTTGGATAGATATAAGTAAAGAAATTAATTAAAGATCAATTAGTTTTTAACAGTTATTAAAAATTGAATAATTCTTTAACACAAATTAGCTATCATCATACGATGTTAATGGGGATTAATATAAGGGGAAGTTTCATTTGGCAGCTTTTATTTGTACACTTAGCTGCTAGGGTTTCTGCTCCCGCTGGTGTTTTGGTTCTTCGCAGATAGGTGACTGGATAGCTCGCGTCCCTGGTCAAGATTAAGAGTTGCAGCACGTTCCAAGTAGAATAAGGGAGTAACTGCAAAGCTGGTCCCCGCGTCTCTAAGACCCGTCTGATTATAGTGTCTAGCGTGGACTTCAGGCAACTTATACCCTCACTTGTTCCAGAAATAGTACCATCAACTGGTGTAGTAGGGAATGGAGTTTATGGGAAGAGTTGAACAGTAGGATAAGAACGTTCGAGAAAGCCTTGAGCAAGGGACGGGAGTTGTAAAGTTAAGTAGTAAGCAGATTGGCGTGATTGTCGCCATGAGCTCGCCATGGCTCAATACAAAATAGATGATTAAGGATAGAACGAGATAAGTGATTGGGCTTAGGTCAGGTACCCAGACCAATCAGAAGAAAATGACACTTAGCGGTCAACGGGGAATAGGAAAATAGGTTTTGCACGGGCAATTGGTGTAGGGCCGTTAGAAAGAGCGGTTGGCTCGGTGAATAGCAGTTAGAGCAGAAGTTAAGAACAAGTTTTCCAGAAGAAAGATTTTTGGCTGTAACGAGGTTTCGTAAATGCAGTAGGTCACTGCTGCAAAGCCAAATTCTTAATTCGTGTAGAAATCTAGAGAACCAGCCAAGTATTTCAACTACAAGTGAGTAAAATCGGAGTCGAAAACCTGTAAATTAGTATTGAAGATAGCGTCCTAGCTAACAGAGGACAGAACATTGATTTTAGTAGAACATAGAAGACA
Organism: Oreohelix idahoensis; assembly: GCA_024509875.1. NCBI lineage: Eukaryota > Metazoa > Mollusca > Gastropoda > Stylommatophora > Oreohelicidae > Oreohelix > Oreohelix idahoensis. The sequence continues at coordinate 943,672 of JAMPIV010009715.1, forward strand.
TAGTGATCTGCCACAGAGTTTAACTGAAGTCTGTCGAGAGTGAACTGGTCACTAGAAGTAACCAAAGAAATTGCTGATGTCATGTAACATTGAAAAGAATTGTAAGATTTGCCAATTGTGTCTGACTACCACATGTATCATTTACTGTTGTGATAGCTCGAGCGACCCAAATAAACGTTTATCATCATTGTCTTAAGAACTGAGTCATGGGCCAGTGTCTAACAACCTAGACGTTGGTGTCGCGTATTACGTAAACCAGAGTGTTCATCTGTCCTGATGTGAAGAGTCAAATTAGTACTGCCATCAATTACCAGCAGCCTTTGTCCGAGAAGCTGGAGTTGAGCAAGTACCCCACTAAATCACGTGCTTGCTAACTTGCCCTTCGAATGTAACATCTCGAGCGGTAGCTTGTCTCACGAAGTGGCCTAAATGTATAAACTGTAGTAAAGATCCAGTGTGTGGCAGTGTTCAGCAGTGTCATTCAACATCATTCATTTAACATCTTATCAACCTCAAGAAGCAAGTTTTGTAAGCCTGGCACTACCACACTGGTACCACCAACTAGTATCACAAAACTAGAGAAACAAATACCCTCTGAGTATTGAGTTTCCTGGCACATACTTATGTGTCCCTATCTTCCTATTCCACCATCCCATCTACCTTCAGAACTTTTACCCTCTCTGAGAATTAATCTTAATCCCAATGGGCGAATAACTATCTTTACATTTAAAATGAATAGTTTTATATTTAACTTTAGTTGAAAATGTTAACAATATAGTTTGAATATGTTTACATTGACATTGGTTGAAAAGGTTGTAAACTTTCATTACAGTTAGAGTGAATACGTTTTATATTTACACTGATTGAAAAGGTTAATAATATAACAAGTATGTACATCATTTCTTTCACCATTCCCTTCCTACTGCACATGGCACTTGGGACTATCTCTGCTTTTGGTTCTTTATAAGGAACTCGCAATAAAGCAGTCACCAGCCCTGGCAGTGGTGGTTCATGAAATCATCATTCCATATGCTGAGGTTGCCAGCCTCAAATGACTTGGACATTCACTGGCAATTTTCACTTATTAATATTCACGTGTCAATATATACGTATTAGTTCACATGTTAATAATGAAAAAATATAGAATTCAAAATGGACAACTTACTCCAATCTTTAAGCTCACAGACTGCTGGCTCAGAGAAATAAAGACACTTGTAGAGGCCTCTTACACTTGGTCTGTGGTGTTGTTACTTTAGCAATAAGTTCCCACTTTGACTTGTGTTTCAGCTCCCTCAGATTCCGGTTTTCCGTGTTAAAATATTAGAGTTTTCCTGGACTCTAAATCCTCAAGACGCTCAAACAAGGGTCCGGTCCGTTAAATGAAAGCTGATATTAGTCTTAACTCTGGCAAGGTTTGGTTGTCTTCTTGGCGCGAGGTAGATTTTCACAGTGTTCTAAAATGCAGATAGTGTCAGGTTATATTTCACTTGTCTACTTTGTTACGATTTAGGCAGGGTCCAATCAGGAATTTGGCTGTTCCTCTATTTCGAACCTCCGCCAATCGTTTCAAAACTTGCGTGTTTTGTGGGGTTATTCAAATTATTTCCAAATAGAAATTTCTGCACGTTACTGCAAAGGTCATGTCTCCCAAATATAGAATGAAAACATCCGATCATCTATCGGCAATGTTTTCTCACATACAACATCTTACTTTCATCTAAAGTAATGTCTTTGTAACGAGGTGTACGAGGAAATGATTATGTCATTCGTTTCTGCCGAATTTATCGCGGGGCACTCCTAGATAAATGCATAGTAACACCAGACGGCGGGGCAGGCAAAGACATCAACATCAGAATGAATAAAGCAAGAACAGCCTTTTTTAGACTAAACAACATCTGGAAGTCCTCTCAATACCACACAAGCACACAATTAAAATTATATCAGAGCTGTGTGCTCTCTGTGCTTCTATATGGTGCGGAATGCTGGAGAGTTACAGAGAAGGAAATGTCGAAATTGTCCTCTTTTCACACAACATGCCTAAGAAAAATTCACCGCATCTTTTGGCCGAATACCATCACCAACCAAGATCTCCTTACTCGGAGCAAGCAGGAGGACATGCACACCATCATAGCTGGCAGACGCTGGAGCTGGGTTGGCCATGTCCTCAGAAGAGACCCCGATGCCATCACAAGCACAGCTATGCTTTGGACCCCTGAAGGAAAACGAAAGAGAGGCCGACCAAAAACAACCTGGCGGAGGACTGTGGGGGCTGAGATGCAAAGAATGAACCAGAGTTGGGGCACTGTACAAAGGATGGCCACTGACCGAGCAAAGTGGAATCAATTTGTTGTTGCCCTACAAGACGCCACTAGGCGTGATGGCCAGTGACTGCTTTGACGGTCGGTGGTTAAGGATCTAAGAAGAACGAAAATTTACCGGATCCAACTTGGTTTTACCTGCGTCTTAATCTTAGCAAAGCCGAGAAGCGCAAAGCAAACATGATCAATTGTTGCTGAGAGGAGTGTAAAATTGATACGAAAATAGCTAAAATCTGCTTGCTAGCAGAGAAAGAGAAGGGCCGATCACAGAAATGGCACGTAAGCAGTACTCACAACAAATGTAACTGACTACTGCCGGAGAGGAGAAGTTATGTGACAGATGTAATGAGGAAACCTGCTGATAGCATTATAAGGCAGTCCTTATTCTGGTATACCCATGGTAAGAGAGGTAGAGGGACGCAGAAGAACACAGGGGAAGAGAACTGGCGACATAAATGGAAGGGATGAAGAAGACATGTAATGATCTTGAGTGGATGGCACGCGACAGGAGGACATGACACGTGTTTGTTGACGGTAAATGGTTCTTGGGGGTTCCAAAGGTTGTTGTTAATGGACCGTGAGTAGTGGAAGAAGATAATGTTGATGTTACGCTGAGGAAGGCAATCAGCTTGTGGTCGGGCTTACGGATGGCCGACAAGTGTGTAAAAATGGATATCTGCATACGCGAATGATAAGGGTTCTTTCATAAAGATAGACTGCAACCATACACCACAGCAAACGAAGGAGTCAGGGAATGTTGGAACAAGTTGTAACGTTTCACAGTTTATTACGACAGACTTACGTAGACATCATGGGACGACAGTTCACAATATACGCATACCGCATCAGGTATAAGATCCATAGAACATTCACTTCAATAAACAGTACATTAGCAAGCCATAATATCCAAGGCTTTGAATAGCAGATACAATATCTCTCAATCTTCACTTGAATAAACAGTACATTAGTAAGCAATAATATCCAAGGCTTTGAATAGCAGGTACAATATCTCTCAATCTTCACTTGAATAAACAGTACATTAGTAAGCCATAATATCCAAGGCTTTGAATAGCAGATACAATATCTCTCAATCTTCAGTTGAATAAACAGTACATTAGTAAGCCATAATATCCAAGGCTTTAAATAGCAGATACAATATCTCTCAATCTTCACTTGAATAAACAGTACATTAGTAAGCCATAATACCCAAGGCTTTAAATAGCAGATAAAATATATATCAAAAATCTCCCTTCACCAAAAAAAGATATCCCCTGGTACACACAACGAAAAACATCGCTAACAACTATCCCGGAACACTCCCAGGAACGCACTCTCTCGAGATTACCGTATCTCAGTACAGCTCAGCCAATCACACATGCGCGGGCTAGCCGCGAGAGACTACCGCTCAGCTCAAACCGTACCTACCCCAAAAATCTCACTAGGAACTTTCGAACAGTTTTCTTTATCATATTTTTAAACAAACTAACAACTAGTCAGGTAACAGTTTAAACATTACTGAGCGTATGCTCAGTAATGTTTAAACTGTTACCTGACTAGTTGTTAGTTTGTGAGACAAACGTCGACCAGACAGACCGGCCGTTTGAACAATAACATGCCTCGACTATGTAAATATAACCACCCGGATTGCGGGGGAAAATATGCTTTGCATCAGACGTGAGAACCCCCAACTAAAAAATTCTCTCATCACGCAGAGCGTGTTTACTAGCGTGTACAAAAATCCGACCCGTACATTCAAGTCTTTAACACTTAACTCCCCTTAATTAAAATATGACTTAACAGTTGTCATAGACGGGAGTTGTAGTGAGGTTAAGCTCTCACTGCAGATAAATACTTCTATGGCACGCGCCTCAAATAGCCTCTGACAACCATGCCCAACTCCCGGCCTTCATGCGTGGCTCAATTTGAGCCCGGCGGAACTGTTTCCACTGACGGAAGAAGGGGCAAAGGCGAGTCACTGGCGCTTTCAAACCAGTAGCTTTGAGCAGATAGGGCTCGTGATCCTTGGTTGGTAGCCTATCTAAGAGAAGGTAAAACTCTGAATTCAAACCACCAACGCGGATATCCTTTTTACGGAAAATGTTTCAGGAGTGAACCCTGAGGATAAATCCGGAGTCGGAGTCCCTAAGGCAGTCTAATGTTGATTCGACATTATTCTGGCAACTACTGCGACGTGGCTGGTCCCAAACTGTATCGGCTACTGCCGTTCCTTTGGACCTACCGGCTGAGTGGAGAGGGGGAACATGCATGGGCAACATCTTGATCTCCCTATAACTGTGCCCAACCTCGCGACCTGGAGAACACTCCACCTTCACAATAGGAGTGGACACAACATAGGAAGTAGCAGTTACTGGTTATAAGCATCTTGTCCAATTGGGGTAGGTCATGGCGCCGGGGGCTATTGTCGGACAGTGGGAGAGGTTCTAAGATCTCACTGGACAGCTATAGCCCGCTTCAAGCTGGGCAGCCCCCAGTCAATTAACTGTTGTCCCACCACTGTCTGCTTTCCCCATTGGGTGCATGTGGATTAGGGTCAAACCCCCCCCCCCCATCAAGGCCAGCTCCTTGACGTGGAGATGGGGCTCAAGTACAGCCATCAGCGGCTGAAAAACCAAGACTGGCCAGGCCCTCCTAGACTCGAGCAAGACCACAGTCTGCCCTAGCAAGTCAAGGTGCTGAAGACGGAGGCAACCAGCCAAGAGGCGCACCACAGCAATCAGGATGCCACGCATTAGCGCTATGGGAAGTATGCCTATATCTGCAAAACGTTATGGCACTCGCCCTGTGACGGACACCCAGGCAGGCGCAGTGCCGGGCCCTCTGCCTCGGAAGGGCCCAACCCCTACTACTGGGGGTCCTTCTCAATTGCCCCGGGGAGCCAGGAGGCATGAGAATAGAGCTACTGGCCAAGCAAAGAAAAGACCATTTAAAATAATGCACTGGAATGCTGAAGGCGTCAATAGTAAAAAAGACGGCTACAGCAAAAAATTAGAGCTCGAAAATATCTTGAATGAAGAGCAAGTAAATGTATGTTGCTTGCAAGAAACCCACCTCAACAAAGACATAGCCTTCAAAATCAGAGGCTACCAGTGCTACCGATCTGACCGAATAGACAGGCGAAAAGGTGGAATACTGACACTCGTGAGGAATAACATCAGTGCATGTCAGCTTGAAACATATATGGAGGGGGCGGAATACCAGATGCTTCATCTCAGGACAGAAAGTTCAGAATTCCACCTGCTCAACTACTACTGTCCGAGCGACCGCCCACTGGCACTAGATGCAATCCAGCAAAAGAAAGACTGATTGTATGCGGAGACTTCAACAGCCACTCACAGAGCTGGGGCTATGATCACATGGACAGGAGAGGTGAGGAGCTTGAAAACTGGCAGGATGACAATGGGCTTATCCTGATTAACCAGCCAATCGACCCACCAACCTTCTACTCGAGATCATGGCACACCACCTCTACACCAGACCTGGCATTCCACTCACCCAGCTTGGAGTGGAACACCACACGCGTTGTAGGGAAACAACTTGGAGGCAGCGACCACCGGCCAGTCTTCCTAATTGTGGAAAATGAACTTGTCAAGGAGAGCAGCACTCTCTCTAGGTGGAACTACAAGAAGGCAGACTGGACAATGTACCAGCACCGTACTAGTATACTGGCTAGAGATCTGACTGTAGACAAAGACATCAATAAGCTAGTTGATGAATTCAGCAGATGCATATTACAGGCTGCTCGTGAAACAATACCTAGAGGGGCTCGTAAGCACTACAAACCATATTGGAATAGTGAACTAGAGCAGCTGCACAACGACGTGGAAACATCTCGAAAGCAGGCAGAGACCAGTCCATGCCAAGAACACCACAATAACTACCAGCAAGCTAAGGCCAAATTTCAAAGGGCCAAGTTGCAGGCCAGGCGAAGAAGCTGGAAGGAGAAAACAGAGTCCTTGAACTTCGAAAGAGATACGAGGAAACTGTGGAAGCTGGTAAAGCAACTTAACGATGAAGGTACAGAGAGAAACTCAAGGATTGCTCTGTACAAAGATGGAAACATCCTCATGGGAAACCAGGCAGCTGAACACTTGGCGAACTCCTTTGTTAAAGACAACAACATCGAAGTTAGCCCAGAGAAGCAACAGGAGACTCGTGAGAAACAACACGCAGGACGAGATGGAACCATACCTGAAGTTATGGAGGCACCAATCACATTCAGAGAAATGGAGCTTGCAATATCCAAATTGAAAATGAGAAAGTCGCCAGGAGTTGATGGAGTGTCCAATGAAATGATTAAGAACTTGGGAACCGCAGCAAAAACAAAGCTGCTGCAGATCTTCAATATCTGTTGGAACTCAGGCAGAGTTCCACAGACCTGGAGGGAAGCAATCATGATACCACTCCTAAAACCAGGAAAAGACAGTTCCACTGCCTCCAGCTACAGACCAATCAGCCTTACAAGCTGCCTCTGCAAAACAATGGAACGTATCATCAACCTCAGGCTACAGTGGTACCTTGAAAGTGAAAAACCTTCTTGTACCACAGCAGGCGGGCTTTAGGCAGTGTTATTCCACCGAAGATCAGGCAACTTACCTTTCCCAAGAGATTGAGGATGCGTTCCAAGATAAGAAAACTGGTACTAGCAGCATGGATAGATCTAAGGAAAGCATTTGACAAGGTTTGGAAAGAAGGGCTTCTGAAGAAACTGAGAAATTGTAGAGTGAATGGTAAGATGTACAAATGGGTGAAAGCATACTTGCATAACAGAAGAGCCCGAGTACAACTAGATGGCCTCAAGAGTAAGAAAATTCTACTGCGTCATGGCGTCCCTCAGGGAGGGGTTCTGTCCCCCACACTTTTCCTAGTCTACATCAATGACCTGGTTGCTGAACTACCACATGGAATGAAAGTGGCAATGTACGCTGATGACCTGGTAATATGGTGCACAGATGAGCATGCAACAGTGGCCACCAAACTGCTACAAAGAGCTATAGATGCCTTAACCTCATGGGCAAATAGATGGTGTGTCAGCATCAACACAGACAAGTGCAGCACTACGCTCTTCACCCTCTCTCCCAAACAAAAAGCTGGTGTCATCAAGATAAACAAAGAGCTCCTGAGAGAAGATAAACAACCCACCTATCTCGGAGTTACATTCGATGATAGGCTGACATGGAAGCAGCACATCAACAAGGCAGCAACAAAGGCCAGGAGGAAGCTAGCCATCCTGAGAAAACTAAGTGGAACCACATGGGGGCCAGCGGGAAAATACTTAGTAAAGTTTACCAGCAGGGCATACGACCACACCTGGAATATGGGTCAGCTGCGTGGTGTCCAGCATCAAACACCACATTACAAGAGCTAGATAAGGTGCAAAACCAGGCGCTTAGGGTCATCACGGGGGCAATGAAATCAACGCCTATAGTGGAGATGGAGAAAATGGGGAGGATACAAGCACTGAGAGAACGCAGAGACACGAAAGTGCTAACACAGGCAGAAAAGTTCCTCTGTATGCCGAGCCATCCAATGAAGGACAGATTCCAAAACCTAGCAATGGGGCGACTGAAAAGAAGCAGCTTTATCCACCAGGCCAAACGATTTCGTAGACAAAACCTCAGACCTGCCTGAAGTTAACAGCCCTCTAAAGTCTGTGCCAGAACAAACCCCTTGGAGAGAGGAGCATGGACTACCAGTACACATCCACACAAAAGTGAAAGGAATATTCGACAGGGATGAACAGAACAGCGTGCAACGTAGGACAGTCACTCTCAGTTTCCTGGATGATAAATACCCACAGGACCTCTGGGTCCGAGTATACACGGATGGGTCAGCACAGAATGCAGTAAAGAATGGAGGAGCAGGAGTGTACATAGAATACCCAAACAACACTAGGGATACGGTCAGAGTACCAACGGGGAAATTCTGTAACAACTATGATGCAGAAGTCCAGGCAATCAAGGTGGCAACTGAGAAACTACTGAACACCAATCTCGGTCCACAGCCTGTAGTATTCCTGACAGATGCAAGATCAGCACTCCAAGCACTTCAGTCCAGAAAATTGCCAGTTATACAGGCCCTACTTTCTGAACTGTGCAACCAGCGCAGGGTCGCCATGCAATGGATACCGTCTCATTGTGGAATACCAGGAAACGAGAGAGCAGACGGACTGGCTAAAGAAGGTGCTGCAGACGAACAACCGGATGTACCAGTAACGTACCATCAGAAGAAAAAGATGATCAAATCTATCAGAAAGCCACCAACATCAACGCAGGATGACTACCAAGCTATGAACAGATCAGAACAAATAGTCATTCTGCGCCTCAGAACAGGACACAACCGCCTCCGCAGCCACATGTATACAAAATTCAAGATTGGCAATTCAGCCATGTGTACATGTGGACAGGCACCCCAGACAGCGGAGCACGTACTGCAAGATTGCCCCGAATATGATATATTGAGGCAAACCCACTGGCCCAGAGAAACAACACTGGAAGCAAAACTATATGGACCCCTGTATGAACTACAAAAGACAGTGAAGTTTATACAAGAAACAACATTGCAGATATAGACAATATATTTCAAGCGAACGAAAGAAGAAGAAGAAGAAGAAGGGTCAAACCCGAAATGTGGACAGAAATTTTCGCACCAAGCAATAATCACAAAACAAGAAATAATAGAAATAACCAAACTATCAGATTAGGATGTTGGAACGTCCGAACTATGTTGACTGGACTATCTGAAAATCTGCAGGACATAAACACATGTCCCACTGTTGTAAACTTTAACTAACATTTCTCATTAGATGTTGGGATGTTGTTTGATGCATGTTATGATGGAGATTGACTCAGTAGTAGTTATAGTGTCTCTTTACTGCATGTGAGTTAGTGCCCCGTCGTAGCTATTGATTATAACTGTATGCCTTACTCCTGGGCAGCAAGTGTGACACGGAAATATCTATTGTTGATGGTGTTGTAAGTGTTTAGACATTTGCAGAGTTGTCTTCAAGTCTTTCCTAACAAGTCTGAAGTCGAGTCTCAAGTATCTTGTCACGAAATGGATTTAGGACTAGAGACTGTCTACATATAGTGACAAGACAATAGTAAGAAGAAAGACTGAAATGATAGATTCAGATAGAAATATAGTGCAAAATGTGAAAGTTGAGACCATTGGCTCCGAGGTTGAGAACCGAGGTTGATTCTTTCCTCGCCACTTCGGACGTTTAAATTGCTATGGCCTCGAACCACCTCTAACTACCCTATGGGGATAAGGTTCAATTAAGATTCACAAACACCAAGGTACAGACAACATATAGCTACTGTACTAAAGGAAATGACTGATGCCAGCTACAATTTATACAAGTTTATTATACACCTATAAACAACTCATATACATGTCAAATACAAAAAATGCGAGGATGCACACCTGAAACAAAATCAAGCACAGTTAAAAAATGCATCAACCCCAACCCTTCTCCCACAATTGCAACCTGTATGGAGAAAGAAGGTAAGGTTAACTGAAATGAACTACACTGCACTTGATGTCGCCTACACTCCAAACTAGCTGTTCTAAATTCTAACTCTAACTCTAAGTCCACTGATAGCTGGAACGACTGCGAAGTGACTACAAAATCTCTGCACAGACTTCGGTTCTACACAGCCTATCCTGGAATCTCCTGAACACAACTAACTGCACCTCTAAACTTCAGCAGCTGTCCTCTGCTATGATTCACCAAAACTAACAGTTCTGCCTATCTGTGCTGACTTCAGTAGAGAGAATGTTTACCCTCTCTCTCTCCACTAACTCTGGAATTGATGACTGAGGTTTAACAGAACCCCACTGGATTCTGGACTGGAACTGTAGCTGATTTCTACCACTCTGAAATTACCTGCCCGAGTACCTATAACTGGGCCGTCGGCTTTATTATGGCCGTGAAGAAGCGAACATAAAATTACCACAACGCGGGCAGCATGCCAAATCTGCGTGTGTAACCGAATGAGCGTCAGAGCTCAGGATTTATCCACAAAAAATCCTATTCGCTGGAAAATGTCTTCCCCTGGCTGGGAAAACGTATTTTCTTCCTCTCCTTCCACCACTGGCAATTCATGCGAGACTTTGGGTGTCTGCGAACGCCACCACTGTGCCGTGGGAGAAATTTTGAGGTATCAAAAATTCTGCTCTTCCCCACAAAAAGCCGGTACCTGCTGTTCAGACAAAAGCAAAAACAACAGCTAAACAAAACGTTAATACTCTAGTACAAATAACACTTAACTTCCTTACTCTTCAACACGTAACTCCCCTCTCTTCTCTCTCTCTCCGAGCCAAAATAAAACATCACCCGGTAATACAACACCGCAGACCGTCTGACCCAGGTTCTGCCTGACTAACTACGAGTAACAACAATATTTTCACTGGCCCGTCTGGGCAGACGTACTGTGGCCTACTTCTTACGCTGACACTAATGCCGTAAGGATTAATACAAAATAAAACTAGTCCTCTCTAGGAATTCCTAAAATTCCCGTCAGTATGATTAATCACCTCAAAATTGAAATAAAATATTATTCCCTTAACATAAATAAATTTCATCTCCATCTTCTGAATACACAAAATAACAAAGCACAATCAATAACCTATAACCCTGTTTACGCTAGCATCTACATGCCGTCAAAAGTTATACATAATGGTTATCAATTAAATCTCAGTAGTTACAACACGTGGTTACAATTTTATGACCACGTGCTTCTCTCCCCCTCGTCCCTCTGAACATCGTATCAATAAAGATACCGTAACCAACGCGCTCACGTGCTTCAATTAATACCTCTATCACTTCCGTCCACAGATATATGCGTAACTATATAAATAGCGAGCATCAATACTCTCACTAAAATCACAAATAAAAATACACATTACACACGCTCCCGACTATTCTGTAAATACATATGATTCGCAGATGCGAGTTTCTCTCCCGACCGACTTTGCAATAATACAAAGCGGTGATATCTCAACTTTTAAACCATGCCGCTATTCTTTCAACAAGGAATTAAATGGACCTATACATTTTCAAGTCTATCACTAAGATCGTATTTGATGGCTCTGGCGATGAGAATTAAATTAAACTAAAACTTCCCAAGAAACTCAAATGATCGGCTAGGACTAGAAAAATTAAATAAAGTCCTCACGCAAAAATTATGCTTACCAAATCTCGAATGTCCAACTGAAAGGCAATCGACAATTTGCTTCTGGCACCGAGCTTGGCAATTTTTCATTAAAAGAGAAAGAGGCTATGAAATATAGGCCTTTTATAACCAAGACCCCCCCCCCCCCATGCGCCGACTTCATGACGTCATATGCGCGGCGTGGTTCTAAAGCCAATGGGCGCTCTGCATTTCAACTGCAGTTAGCTCTCAGCCAATCAGAACCTTAGATCATGCTGATGCAACGTACATGAGTTTTAGACAAAGAAACGGGATTAAGCCTAGCCCTCTAGTGGCAATGAAACAAAAATGGCAAAAATATATACATAAAAAATCCCGAAAAATGTGTCTAGCTGCATGCCTATCTTTAAAAAAAGACGATCTGGTGCCAATCCTGATCTAGCATCTATAATCTTTCTTCTAGAAAAATACTGTCTAATTCCCTACACCCCCATTCTAAACACATAGATCAAACTCCATCGTGATCTCATCTTGAAAAAAACGTAAATAATAGAAGGAGAAGAAACATGGAGAAGGATTTTTCTGTAATCCCTCCAAAAATAGTAAACAAATTGCAAGGAGAAAAAGACATGGGCCATTTGAAAGACAGAATCTCAGTACTTTCGTCACATATCTCAGTACAAGTCTCAAGTCGAGTCTCAAGTCCCTAACAGAGCTTTCTAGCCTAGTCGAGTTCCAAGACGAGTCACGTTTTTTAGCTAAAACTATTTATAGCAACAATCGTTCTTAATCAAACAATCACACCAATCACTATACATAATAATGAAAAATAATAATATTTTTAGTATTTTACTATTTTAATAACTAGGTGTTATTATTTGATCAAAGTTATTTTTCAGTATTACATTCTAGAAATTCTTTCTTCTCGCCCACATTGCCCCAACACCTATTACGAAATGTATGGACTAATGCACTTGCTCAGCACTACATCTCTGATGTAAGTGAATTTACAACCTTTGTTGCTTTAAGGGCCTAAGCTTAAGCTTTTTGTCCGCCGTTCTCACGTCTGATGCAAAGCATATTTTCCCCCGCAATCCGGGTGGTTATATTTACATAGTCAAGGCATGTTATTGTTCAGACGGCCGGTCTGTCTGGTCGACGTTTGTCTCACAAGTGTTCAATATCTCCGATAAGCTGTGGTAAACTTTGTGTTTGCACAAAGGAGTTCATGCACGCATTGCAATGTCTGGGTGATACCGATTTAAACAAAACTATTTTCGTTTTCTTCGTAAGAGTGCGTTATGAATGAGGACGGCAAAATTGGGAAGTCCAGAGCCGAGTCGAGTCTCTAATATTTTAGTCCCACTACAGTCCGAATCCATTAACTTGAGTCGACAACACTGGACGTTTATGCCCCGTGTCACATTTAGAGACCGTGTTAATACCCATACGTAGCTTCAAAGGTCACCTACAAATACTATTAACGGTTGATATAATCTTTTTTTCCAACATTAAAAAGTCAATCTGTTCATTTTTCGTAAAAACATTTCTTTGTTAGCTTTGTTTTTACTGCACTTATAATTGCCAGATTGCCATTAACTGGAAGCCGTTGGGCTGTTTTGTACTATTGATGTTTTTAATGGGTTTTTCTTTAACCTGTCTTTGAAAAAACAAAGTCAAAACGTGAGATGTATATCTAACGGGGTTAGTTGTCACGTTTTTTACTGGGCTTTTTTACACTGTTACAATTTACCCCAAAGCATATTTTACAAGAATACCGTGTAGTTATAACTAATTGCAACAGAAACTAGATCCGCATGCTTCTTGACGACCAGATGCAAATTTGGCTCTATGCTCCATAAGGGGCCGTTCACAAAGTTCGTAACGCAATTTTTGACGTTTTCAGCCCTCTCCTCCCACGACCCCGTAACGTGTGCGTAACAAAAACCCACATTTCAGAACCAATTTCCCCCCCCCCCACCAAAGTGTAACATCTCCGCAACCCCCATCCCGACCTTTTTTGCGAAACGTAACTTGTGAACGGCCCCCTATGGAGCAAAACAGTGACATGATGGCGATGATGATGTTGGCTCTTCTAACAGTTGTTGTACTTCGTATTGCAACCTTCAGCGAGCTACAAGCCATATTTTTATACTGAAACCAAGTACATGTATTGCTAGAATTGTCTTCCACTGCATATAAGAAACATCAAATTTTCCGCTGTCAGCCTATTCTCATCTCACTAGCCCCTTTCTTTTCTCTAAATCTGCCTATCTGCGCCTGCCGACAAGGTTGTACACAGTGACAAGAATCGGGCCACAAGGGTTTCATATTTCAAATATTGTCCTATGGCAATCAACTTTGGCATTACATTTCTCCCATAATATCCGCTGACCTTGTCGCACCTGTTGTATCTTTATGCCGCTTGTCTTCATCTTTGCCAGCAACTTCCCTGTAAACTTGGCCAGAATTTGTCTCAAAGCTAACAAGATTCCGAAACAAAACATTGCTGTGCTGGCATACAAGTTACGAAGTGAAACGGCGGAAAACGATCGTTACATAAATATATGGAACGGAAATGGTTACGTGAAAACTCACAGCGTAAAGGCGATGGAATAGTTTTTGCAACAATACACTCATTTTCGCCAAGTTTAAATACGTGCTGTAATCTCCGGTGTCTTTTTTAAATGAATTATTAGAACATTAAACTCTATGGAAAAAATATAATAGAGAGCCAATATTTGGACGAACAAGGCCTTCTTCGTTATAAAACAAACGATATGAACACACGAAGAAGACGGGAATAAAATAAAAGTTAAACGATTTTCATTTATCTTGTCTGGGACCTAAGACGCATTAAAAGTGGAATGCAGTCAGCGACTCATAGCTTGACTGCTTGCGTCAGGGTCAGCGAGCCAGAGCTGACCAAGACCCTACTCCACCTCCAAGTGGTGGTCCTGGAAACAGGCTGCATCACTGCAGTCTGGCTGAGAGAGTAGGGATCGAAGTGGGAAGGCAAACCCGGTCCTAAAAAATGCCGTGCCAAGTCGGATGTGTCGGGCCGAAAGGCGCAGATATCGCAGCTTTGCTGTAAACGGCGACACAACGCAACCAACGTCCTTTTCAGGACAAACGCAGAAGAAAAAGAAGATTTATCTTGTCTTGGAACGCGGCAAATTTGATATGCCAATTAATACATCGAAGAAACATTATTTAATGCGAGCCACGGATATCTACCCCACTGTAGTGGTGTTGATGGTATTGTATGATGGTGTTATTACTACATGTAACTTGTATGAGGCCAGCTGTGAAGGCTCCTGAGATAAAATGTAGTTGAGAATTATCAGAAGGCCTTTCTTGCTACCACTACGACCTCACACTTAATTTTTTTTTTCTTAATGAATGTGGCTACGTAAAGTGTCTAGGGTAATGATGTGTAATGTGGTGTGTTAGTTATAAATACACCCACAGACATTTAAGAAGACTAATAAGATTAACAAGTGTTAAAATACACTGAACTAACTCACGTGTATAAAGTTTTTGATATAATTATATTACATTTATTGGTTCTGGATCAAGTTTTATGTGACCAGAACTTGTTTTAAAAGAAGGATTGAAAATTTATGAAAAAAAAATGCATGGAATGTTACATAATAAATGCAAGAGCGTACCTATTTAAGTACTAGACTAGTTAGTTTTATTAAAAAAAGTTCGAGTAGTCATCTCTTTGGGAGGATATTTACTGTTTGTGCTGTTGGGGTGGCCTCATCACACCTGTCTATATTGACTACACAATGTCCAGAAAATGGTGGGAATTTTTACGGGGATATTAGTTACTACAAATCGTTGGTGAATGTCCAGCAGACCAGAGGCTCACTCATCTTTTTGTAGCTCTGGTGCTGAAAACTTGCGGTCCCACCTCTCCGTGCTGGCGGGCAATAATGGTGGTCTCTGTCACAAGAACTGCACAGATACACTCGAGTAAAGTCACCCACCGAATAGACTCTGCTTTGTTGTCGATAGAAACTCACAGCTCAGATTATGAATACATAACACAGAATTGCTAGCAAAACTCAGCTGAGCTGCTGGCTATAGTATGGCGTCCCTAAATATATTCACTGTCTTTCATATGGGAAAACACCACACTTTAAAATCTGTGTCTAACACTGAACAATTATTGAAGAATGACCCCACTTTCGCGTCTGAGCGCTAATGATATGATTGTCTGTGGCCAATCACTGCCTAGTTGTACTTTAAATTTCAAATTTCTACACTAAAGTCATTTCAGTCATGCTTCAGTCAAGTATGGATGGTTATCTGTTAGTCTGTCCGTCTCTACTTGTGTTTCTAAAAAAAAATGTGCTTGATTTTTGAAGCAACCTTTCTCTCCCCTTAAAATTTTGTCGTAAAAAGTTATATTTAGACACAGCTACCGCTCAAAAACCCTCTCCTCCATAATAAGTAACTTTGAACACCTGCGTCCCCAAGGTCGTGTTTTGTGTGCAAATAACGACACTTTTTATTCAAGGCAGTCTGTCGATGATGTAAACTACACTGTCTTTTGTCATTATCTTCAATATTATCTATCCGTTTGTAAAATTAAGATCATATTATTTCACTGCTCAGAATAGGCCATCCGGCCAGCTAATTTTTTATATTCCTAACATTAATATTAAGAAAAATTACTTTTTAAATTTTTGTAATTTTCCTACCATCCGCGTTCTGCCGCTCAATTCAAATCAAAATCTTAGTATCGCAAAAGCGTCCATTCCGTACCTCGTGTCAATTTGGGGACGTGAATTTTTTACTTTCCTCCATCCCCCCCAATTGCGTCTCCTTAGCCTTGCTACGCAATCTTTCCAGTCATATTTTTTCCTTTTTGATCCTCCGTTCCCCTCCTGTCTAGCAAGGCAAAATTTATAGAGGATGATGACCCGCGGTCTAGGCGATCATGTACATCAGCAGCTTACGCATTATGTTTTTTTTATCCTTAAATGTTATCTTTGGAGTATTTTACCGTTGTATCTCGGTCAATTTCACTACACATCTCCCCACTTGAAAACATGCCTATGGCAAGTTCCAAAACCAGCGATACACATAGGTAAAATTACTCCTCACGTCTGCCACTACTCTAATTTTGATCACAGGGGTGCCGACTGAGGAAATCTGCACCGACATTCAATTTGCCTGGGATATATTGGATACTGAACTGATACGGTTGAAGCAATAAAGACCACCTCAGCAATCTTGCGTTTTCATGCTTAGCCTGAGACAAGAACACGAGAGGCTGATGATCCGTCTCCACCACAAATGTCCTACCATATAGATAGATTTGAAACTTCTTTATTGCCCAGATTAATGCTAAACATTCTTTTTCGCTTGTGGAGTATCCTTGTTCCGCCTTATTCAATTTACGGCTTGCATAAGCGACTGGTTTCAGTTCCCCATCAGGTGAAGATGATCTTTGCAACAAAGCCCCTCCGAGTCCCACATTACTTGCATCGGTTCTTAAGACAAAGTCCTGTGTCAAATCAGGCAGTTTGAGAATAGGCTTGCTAGTGAGTTTTTCCTTTAACTCTTGGAACGCTAGTTCACATTGTGCAGTCCAAATAATTTTATCTGGAAGTCCCTTGCGAGTCAGATCAGTCAGAGGAGCACATATAGCGTTAAAATTTTTGATGTATTTCTGATAAAATCCGCATAACGACACAAATGATCGCACGTCCTTTTTTGTTTGCGGCCTAGGTGCTCTCTGCAGTTTTTCCAAGTTCTTAGGATCAGGGGTCATATTACCCTGATATACAGTGTGTCCCAAGAATTCCAACTCTTTGCATCCAATACAACATTTTGTTGGCCTAGCAGTTAAGTTCGCCTCCCGAAGTCTATCAAACAACATCTCCAGAGCTTCAATGTGTTCTTCAAAGGTCTCGGTGGCGACGAGAATATCATCCATGAAATTTGTGATACATGGGTTATTCAGGGGGTCCAACAATTTTCGCATCATCCTTGAAAACACACTCGGAGCATTTTTCAGTCCGAATGGTAGCATATTGAATTCATAATGTCCATCCGAAGTGCTAAAAGCCAAATAAGGTCTCACTTCAGGCTTCACTGGGATCTGGTAATAGCCTTTACTAAGATCCACCTTTGAAAAGTATTTTGCCTTGTTCAGTCTGGCAAATAACTGTTTTGTGTCTGGTAATGGATCCACTTGTCCTTCTGTGACAGCATTCAGTTTCCTGTAATCTATGCACAGTCTGTGTTCCCCAGACGGTTTCCTCAACAAAACGACACTAGAACTAAAAGATGATTCACTGTGCGAAATAATCCCCTCCTTCAATAAATAATCTATTTCTTCCTTTAATGCCTTCTCCTTCGCGAACGGAATAGAATAGGCTCTCATACAGATTGGGTTTGAGTCTACCAGTTTCATGTCATACTGTAGCAAATTTGTATGGCCTGGTTTATCTGTTAATACATCTGTATGTTCCTCCAGAACCTTTTGAACTCTCTCCCTCTGGTTTTTAGTCAGGTGCTTACTGACTTTTACCTGTGCTGCTGTTTCACAAGGATGTAATGGGTATTCATGTGAGGTGAGTGGTTCTTTTGCATCTGGGTTGCAATAGCCAAGGTCAATAAGGGGGTGCTTTCCTGGAGTGGTCTGTCCAGATACTTCTTTAACAGGTTTACATGATAAACTTTTTCCTTCCCCTTTTTGTCAATTTTATAGTTTGTTCTAGACACCTTCTCTAGAACCGTATATGGACCTTGCCAACCAATTTGTAATTTATTCTGGCTTCCGGGTAGTAAAAGCAGCACCTTCTCTCCGACTGCCAGTTCCCTGTCCTTTGCCTTCCTATTAAAATATGCTGCATGTTTCTTCCTGGCTTGTTTCAAATTATCATTTGCCAGTTTCCATCCAGCTTTCAAACGAGTGGTCAGTTCGTTCACATATTGATACGATGAGGTAACAGTCTCTTCCGCCTTCTCATCTGTCCAGGTCCTTAATAGCGCTTCAAAGGCCCTTTTATTGGCCTCCCAAATAGCAGAGTTGCGGGAGCCGTATTTTATGTGGTAACTCCGTTTGGTACGCAAACAATGCGGCGGGCAGGAATTGCTTTATAATCCGGACTTTTCGTGTCCAGCTTTCTCAGGATAGAAATCGAGAGTCCCGTTTGAAACCTCTTACCTGGCCGTTCCCTTGTGGTTTGTCGGACTACAATGAAAGTGCCTGGCTTTGAAGATCTTAAAAACTTCTTCCGTTGTTTTTCCCCTTGATACTAAACCATGATCCGTCAAGATTTTGATCGGGAATCCTTATCTGGGTAAATATTTAAGTTCTTTGCTACTTTTGCATCAATTGTGGCAGGGGGTTTCCGCCTTCAACTATCACAAGAACTGGGTGTGACCAAAGGGGGCTAACCATTCCTCACTCTTGTCTACGAGTGAGAGGTATACATATAGTTTCCACTGCAAGGCCTCAAAAGGGTGTGCCCCTTTATGGCATTTTTCTAGAGTTTTTGCAGGAGCATTTTCCAGTGCTTTGTGGGTGTTCCCTTTGAAATACGGCAGGATTTGGACATATCAAAG
The DNA here is from genome assembly GCA_024509875.1 of Oreohelix idahoensis. Classification (NCBI taxonomy): domain Eukaryota; kingdom Metazoa; phylum Mollusca; class Gastropoda; order Stylommatophora; family Oreohelicidae; genus Oreohelix; species Oreohelix idahoensis. The sequence goes on from JAMPIV010009715.1 coordinate 962,753, forward strand.
TTTTTAACATCGACGTTATCGTCTGGCCATAGTATCTTCTCGAGCAATCTATTTGGCTGTCCTGTGGCCGACTTTCCATGTGACCATCTGTTCCTGAATCTCTTTATTAAGTTCCATGCACTTTATATCTATTGAAGTGGGAAGAACTAACTGTCCGTGACCATTTGTTCAGTTCGGCCTTCCTGTATAAGAGTTTGTTCTTCATGAAATATTCCCCCTTGCTCGGAGGTGTGTGGCATTTGGGCAATTTTTTAAAACATGGCTTGAGTGTCCTATCCTCAGCCTGCGCCTTCCTCATCTCCTCTGGATGAGCATTTATAGGTTCACCTTCTTCCTCCTTCTTCTGTGACCTGGTCTGCACTGTCGCCATGATCACAGGTTTCTCGGGATTCCCCAAGAAGACGTATCTACACCCCAATATCAGAGGGTAGATTGGTTCATCTATCACTGCTGCTCTGATTTCTCCTTCCACATAGCGAGTTTTCACCGTTATCCTTGCGATGGGAAGTGTCATGAGTGGTATGTCCTTAGTCGCCCCTTGTATTTCCACTGTTTCTGTGGTATACTGACTTGGGTCCACTAGGCTAGACTTCACAACTGAATCATAATCCAAACCTGTATCATAAAGGCACCTTATGGTGACCCCATTACAAATAACATCCTCACAAACTGGGGGGTGATAAGGTTCCTGTTGTCCATTAGGATTAACCTTTAATCTTTGCGTCCCCGACTTCATTGCAGCAATGTTTGAAGGTTTCCTTCTACAAAATTCGGTGTTATGGTTATCCTTCTTGCACCATTTACACCATCTTTTTCCTTGGTTCAACGGTTTTCTTTCATTGAACTTTTGGTCATTGAACTGTGAGTTTCTGTCGCGATAGTCATTTCTTGGCCGCTCAAAGTTTGTCCTACCTTATTTCCCTGCTCTCTATTATCAAATTTATTAAATTGCTGTGGAGCTTTAAAATTGTCTATGTGCTTCTTCTTAGCACCACTTACCTCTGCCTGGGCTGCCTGATACCTCTCAGCAACATTTAAAATTTCCCCCAACTTCTCTGCACCTTGTTCCATGAGAAATTTTCTCATGTCTGGAGCCATGGACTCTCTCAATTGCTCAATCATGATCATTTCTTTAAGATCTTGGGTCTTCCCCAGAGCCGTCCATTTCTCCAAATACGTTTCTAGTCTAGCAGAGAATTGGTGGTATGTCTCCCCAGACAACAGTTTGGCATTTCTAAATTTCTTACGATAAAATTCACCATTCTTCTCGTACCTTAATAACAAAGCCTGCTTTAACATGTCATAATTGTCTTGGTCTTCCCTGTTCATTTTGGCAAATACTTCATAAGAAGCACCCCTCAATCCCTGTGATAGCTTAAAGCTCCACCTCTCTCTCTCTAACCCATATGTAGTAGCTAATAACTCAAAACGTCCTAGGTACCCCTCTATGTCATCGTCTTTTTCAACAAAATGGTCTAAATGAAACCCCATAGCTGAGTTTGAGGCTCCCAGACTGGGCGTAGCATCTGAGGCAAAAGGGCTGGCACCATTTTCAGGAGCCTGGCCTTGTAATTCCAGCTCCCTTAGTCGTAATTCGTGCTCCCTCTGCAACCTTCTATCTTCTGCCTCCCTTTCGGCAGTCAACCTTTTTTCTTCTGCCTCCCTTTGCTGTCGTTTTTCTTCTGCCTCAATCTGCAGCCTCTTAATGTCTCTATCAGCCTCTAACCTCTTCTCTTCAGCTAACCTCCTTTCTTCCCGTTCAATATATTTATCACATTCAGCCGTTACGTATTGAATTAAAATTTGACCATCCATTCCCATCTCCTTCGCCGTGAGCACAGCAGCTGATCGGAACTTTGCTAGCTCAGCCATACTTTTCAGACAATATAATAATATACAAGCTAAATCTCTAACCAGTAAATACACTAAGTAATTCTTATGACTATAATCTAACTAATTCTAACTAACCAGTTAACTAATTAATTATTACTGGCTGTGAAGATTCACCAACTTTTATCTGCAGGGACACTTTTAATTTTAAAGGAAATTTTACAATTTATTTCCCTACTTTTATTTCTCCCACCAGGAGATCTTATTTTACTGTTGGGCTAATTATCCCTGGACAAGACCCCAATTTATGTAGTGGTGTTGATGGTATTGTATGATGGTGTTATTACTACATGTAACTTGTATGAGGCCAGCTGTGAAGGCTCCTGAGATAAAATGTAGTTGAGAATTATCAGAAGGCCTTTCTTGCTACCACTACGACCTCACACTTAATTTTTTTTTTTTCTTAATGAATGTGGCTACGTAAAGTGTCTAGGGTAATGATGTGTAATGTGGTGTGTTAGTTATAAATACACCCACAGACATTTAAGAAGACTAATAAGATTAACAAGTGTTAAAATACACTGAACTAACTCACGTGTATAAAGTTTTTGATATAATTATATTACATTTATTGGTTCTGGATCAATTTTTATGTGACCAGAACTTGTTTTAAAAGAAGGATTGAAAATTTATGAAAAAAAATGCATGGAATGTTACATAATAAATGCAAGAGCGTACCTATTTAAGTACTAGACTAGTTAGTTTTATTAAAAAAAGTTCGAGTAGTCATCTCTTTGGGAGGATATTTACTGTTTGTGCTGTTGGGGTGGCCTCATCACACCTGTCTATATTGACTACACAATGTCCAGAAAATGGTGGGAATTTTTACGGGGATATTAGTCACTACCAATAGTTGGTGAATGTCCAGCAGACCAGAGGCTCACTCATCTTTTTGTAGCTCTGGTGCTGAAAACTTGCGGTCCCACCTCTCCGTGCTGGCGGGCAATAATGGTGGTCTCTGTCACAAGAACTGCACAGATACACTCGAGTAAAGTCACCCACCGAATAGACTCTGCTTTGTTGTCGATAGAAACTCACAGCTCAGATTATGAATACATAACACAGAATTGCTAGCAAAACTCAGCTGAGCTGCTGGCTATAGTATGGCGTCCCTAAATTTATTCACTGTCTTTCATATGGGAAAACACCACACTTTAAAATCTGTGTCTAACACTGAACAATTATTGAAGAATGACCCCACTTTCGCGTCTGAGCGCTAATGATATGATTGTCTGTGGCCAATCACTGCCTAGTTGTACTTTAAATTTCAAATTTCTACACTAAAGTCATTTCAGTCATGCTTCAGTCAAGTATGGATGGTTATCTGTTAGTCTGTCCGTCTCTACTTGTGTTTCTAAAAAAAATGTGCTTGATTTTTGAAGCAACCTTTCTCTCCCCTTAAAATTTTGTCGTAAAAAGTTATATTTAGACACAGCTACCGCTCAAAAACCCTCTCCTCCATAATAAGTAACTTTGAACACCTGCGTCCCCAAGGTCGTGTTTTGTGTGCAAATAACGACACTTTTTATTCAAGGCAGTCTGTCGATGATGTAAACTACACTGTCTTTTGTCATTATCTTCAATATTATCTATCCGTTTGTAAAATTAAGATCATATTATTTCACTGCTCAGAATAGGCCATCCGGCCAGCTAATTTTTATATTCCTAACATTAATATTAAGAAAAATTACTTTTTAAATTTTTGTAATTTTCCTACCATCCGCGTTCTGCCGCTCAATTCAAATCAAATCTTAGTATCGCAAAAGCGTCCATTCCGTACCTCGTGTCAATTTGGGGGACGTGAATTTTTTACTTTCCTCCATCCCCCCCAATTGCGTCTCCTTAGCCTTGCTACGCAATCTTTCCAGTCATATTTTTTCCTTTTTGATCCTCCGTTCCCCTCCTGTCTAGCAAGGCAAAATTTATAGAGGATGATGACCCGCGGTCTAGGCGATCATGTACATCAGCAGCGTACGCATTATGTTTTTTATCCTTAAATGTTATCTTTGGAGTATTTTACCGTTGTATCTCGGTCAATTTCACTACACCCACCCATGTTGCTCTCGGGGTCTCTGAAGAGTGAAAGAAAGAATAGGCCAACTGTCCCTTCAGGCATGTCGTACAAGGCCACTAATATAAGGTTGTGTATGGGGCTGGCAACCTCACCGTGTACAACAAATTACCAGAGAAACCACTGCTGCAAGAGTATGTGAGAGCGACAAGGAACATTGTTGAGGCTGCTTCATGGTGCGATTTTTATCAGGGCAACTTATTATTAGTGCCAGGGTTTTGTCACACCATGTTGTACCTCAACGGAACGCAAGAAATATATGAAAGCGGTCGCGGTGAGATGAGTATCTAGGTATGATGCAGAGAGTTGGATGTGACGTCAGAGCGTCAAGATGTGTGCTTAAAAAATGGCTTGTGTATCAGCCATTATGTTGGAGTATGTATTCATGAAATATTTCTGGAAAAATGGTAAGCTATGTGCTTTAAATGAGAGGCATGAGAATATGCCAGGAGTATAGTTGAAGTCAGTACGGGACGGTGGTTCCCAATACAAAGAAGTGTGTTGAAAATATAATTGAACAGTGTTATAACGGGAGGACTCATTCCCCGAAGTTTATGGAGTGGAAGTTATGATGTATAAATATTAAACATACCGGGACGCTCAAATCCCCCGATGTTGTTGGAAAAAGATATAATGAATATTTGATATGCCGGGAGGCTCAATACCCCGATGTTAAATTGAATCATGGAATGATATTATAAAAGTATCAACTAAGGAAAAGTTGAGTGACATTGTATACAAGCGAACCAAGATAGTGATAGACTGAAAGTTAGAGGGAGTATTCATGCCATATTCGTGATTGTGACGTTTTGTGAATTCGTACTTACTGTGTATTAAACTGTTTGCCAAATCGTCTAAGTCGAGAGGTTCGTTCAATCATTCAAGGTTCAGTTGACCAGTTGATAGCCTTATTCAGTAATTGAGAATTGACAGAAGGAGGTATCCAAGGAGATTGACTTCAGAATATTTGACAATGCAAACCAAATTTAAAAAAAGTAAAAGAACTTCTACAGCTTTATTAAAACGAATGGATCCTAGACAACAAACGAGAGAACTCGGGCAATTTCTCTATCCCTTAACAGGAGAGAAATAAACTGGGGGCGGTCGTCCGTTTTTCCTTCTTCTTTCAAAAATGAAATCAACTGAGGCTGGACTACTACACTTAACTTCTACGCAGGACTTTTAACATTTGAAGAACTATACGATTGTAGAGTGTCGATGAAAACTGTACATTCACTGAATTTCACAATTGAAGATGACATGTAACGGTTGCTCCATGTAGATGCATCAAAGATCGTTGACCTGACCTTGAGGACTGTCAAGATTCAACGCTTCGACATCATAGTGATTCGGTTCGAACTTTACAACTCTACATTCAAGATTTTAAATACTAGCAGCACGCAATTTTCGAAGTTGAAAGATAAATGACAATCTGGCAAATTTTACTCAATGACGTCATCAAAGCCGGAAAACTTGCAAACGGACGTTCGCAGAAATGGGAATCAAGAGATAGTTTCGTCAATTTATGGAGTCCTGAAGTTGATGTGTGGCACAAATTCACACTGATTCCGTATCTGGAGAGGTTCTGAGATACAAGAAAGATAAGTAGAGTTGTAAATTGTCTAATGCGTGACGGTATTTGACCATTTCGAACACGTTTGCCAGTCAACATCCAGTCCTATACATGTTTTAATCATCTGCATGTCTATTTGTATAAAGTAAATGCTCGCTATTTGTAAATTTTCTTCGGAAATTTTGCAAATAACGATATCCTATTAGGTTATTGTTTGTTGGTTGTCCAGTCAAAGAAAATAACAGTGGAATTTTAGTCTTTGACTGCATAACAGACATCAATATTTGTTTAGATTGTTCCGTCAAGTCTACGTTTTATATTTTCATTCATTAATTTACGTAATTGGGTCATTGTCTGCACAGCTGTTTTTTTCTATCACTCTTGTCTCAGTGTGAAATTTGACGATTTGCTGTTTTTGTTCGTGATTCTCTGTCTTGTTTATTTTACAAGTAATTATTCAAATTTGTAGCTGCTTGTCAACATGTCTTTGTTTATTTTATTTCCTTTATATTTGTCGAGTAATGTGCTGTAATTCGACATGTTACTTATTATCATAATCATTGACTTGTACCATTCTTTTTCATTGTGCTCGTCTCTCATTCTTGGTATGTTCATTCCTTCATAAGATATAAATTCAGTCAACAACATAATTTATTGTAATTAATTAATTGATATTAAGGGGAGATTTGACACTTGTTGATTCGAATCAGAACACAAGATGTCGTCATTGTCAGAGTTTGTTGACATAGGTTTGCGTTTAGGCAAATCTGCAGCTGAGCTAGAGGCTTATGCTGAGAAAAAACTATCATGACTATTTGGAACGTATGGAACGGAAGGAGCAACGAGATTTAAAGAAGCAGGAGCTTGATCAGGCAAGGGAATTGGAAGAGAAAAGACTTGCTCAAGCAAAAGAATTAAAGGAACTGGAAGAGAAGAAATTGGCTCAACAGGAAGTCGCAAAGAAACAGGAAATGGAACTGGAAGAGAAGAAATTGATTGAAACAGAGGAACTGTTAGAGAGAAATTGATTGAAAGAGGCAAAAATGGTTCAAAAAGAAAAAGAACAAGAAGCATCTAGAGAGCTAGAACGGCAGAAAATGGAACTCCGGAGGATGGAACTACTTCAGCTGGACCAAGCACACAAAAATGCTATTGAACTTCAGTCATTAAAATTACAGGCTGATAAAGAAAAAGAGATTGAGATTGCAAAGATTAATGCACAGCATACTGGTGCTAATCCACAAGGTTCTCAGGGTAATAATTTTAATTATCCAAAAATTAAATTACCAAATTTTGACGATAAACGGGACTGTATGGACTCGTTCATTATGAGATTTAAAATGAGGGCTATGGATTTGAAGATCCCAAAAGATAGGTGGCCTATTATCTTTTCAGACTACTTAACAGGGGAAGCAATGCGTTGTTTCATGTCAATTGATGAAACAAGTCGATCTGATTTCGATATTGTTGCCAATACTTTGATGGCAAAATTTCAGCTCACTGAGGAGGGTTTTCGATCCAGATTTCATTCTGCAGTTCCGTCCAAGAATGCAGATTTTGGAGAGTTCATCTCTTCTATTAAATTGTATTTGGGTCGATGGATAGATTTATCGGGTATCAATAAATCTTTTGATGAATTATTTGACCTAATGCTCAGGGATAAAGTTTTATCTACCTGTGGCGCAGATTTTGTTAGTTTTTTGCAGGAGAGAAAGCCAAAATCTATCAATGAGTGTCAAGAATTGGGGAGAAACTACATGTCTGCACATCCAAACAAGGAAATGCGTAAGGTTTCCTTTGATAATGCATTACCTGTATGTGTTTCGTACCACGACGGAGGAGTGGGTGACCACCGTTCTCGCCCAAGGAGTACAGAGGGCAGATATAGGAGTGATTATCGATCTTCCTTTCGAGGACGGTACAATTTTCCTCGTCGTCAGTCACCATCTCACTTCGGTGGGTATAGATATTCTAATTACTCTAACCGAGGTCGTGGACAACACTACGGTAATAGCAGTGATGATATACATCACAGATTTGATAGAAGAAATTCAGGTGAACGCTTCAATGGAAATGGTAGGTGCAATTTTGATGGGGTAAACAATAAGCACGGCAAACAATGCAATCACAAACCTGATCACAAAAATGATTGTAAACTGGCAAAATGGAAAGCAGACCATGCTAACGTCTGTACCCAACTTTGTGATCATGATAGCCATGTTGAACAGGCTAATGCATGCATTGTACGCTCAAGCAAAGATAACAATTGCACTGAGTGTAATACACTTTATGAGCCAGGTGCTAAAACTAGACTTTTGTGTGGCCATATTTTACCAGCGATGTCTGTCTGCGATTTTATTGGTCGCCTTACATTACACAAAGGTTTTATTGGTGACAGACCAGCCACCATTCTTCGTGACACGGGATGTACGATTGTCGGGATACGGAAATCGTTGCTAGATAAATCATCATTTACAGGAAAGTCACTGAAATGTGTTACTTTTGGTGGTAACATTGAATGGTTTCCCATGGCAAAGGCGGAGATCGACACACCATTTTATTCAGGGACTGTACTCGTGTGTGGTTTGGAGAACCCTGTAAGTGACGTGATACTTGGTAACATTCCAGGTGTAAAAGACTGTTCACCTGAGGAAATTGCCGAGTGGGTCAACAAGCACCCATTGCTGGCGAATGCGGTCACTACAAGAGCTCAGCATGAAGCAAGCATTTTGACCAATGCATCTCCAACTGTCATGGAGGAGACGCCACTGAGAAATGCTCAAAACATTTCTCCGATTATCTTTACACAAAAACAAAATGAGGATGAATCTTTAAAGAAATTATTCACTTTGGCTGAAACAAAACAAATTAAGATTACTAAAAGCTCATCATATTGGTTTGAGTTTCGCAACAAGGTTTTGATCCGATGTTTTAAAAGGGGAGATGATCAGGTAAAGAAACAGATTGTGGTACCAAAAAGTTTTAGACCTTTAGTTTTAAATACAGGTCATGATGTACCTATGGCAGGACACTTAGGTCGTAATTGGACTTTGTTTCGAATTACTACAAATTTTTATTGGCCTGGCATCAACACAGATGTAAAAAGATATTGTAGATCTTGTCATACTTGTCAAAAAGTCGCACGCAGGGGTAAAAACCAGACTGCACCCTTGCAAGTCACAGATGTGCCTGTGCGCGCATTTAAGAAACTAGCTATATACATCATCGGTCCATTGTCTGTAATATCAGATCGAGGTTTTCAATATATTTTAACGTGCATTGATTTGTGCACTAGATGGCCTAAGGCCATACCGTTAAAAAAACATTAATACCATATCAGTTGCGGAGGCTTTGAACTTGATTTTTACAAGAATAGGTTTTCCTGAGGAAATACTGTCGGATAGAGGGACACAGTTTAAGTCGGAACTTATGAGCGCGATAGAAAGCTTGTATTGCATAAAACATTCATTCACAAGTCCATATAGACCAAGTTCAAATGGGGTTTGTGAAAGATTTAACGGCTCTCTTAAGTTAATGCTCGGGAAGGTTACTGATGCACACCCTCGGGATTGGGATAAGATTCTCCCATCGGTTCTCTTTGCTTACAGAGAGATCCCTCAGGAGAGTACTGGATTCTCTCCCTTTGAACTCGTGTATGGCGTGAATCCGAGAGGCCCATTATATCTACTGAAGGATTTAATCCTTGGTACTTCTCAGGATGACGCAACTCGCAGTAGTTACGAGTTCGTTGTTGATTTACGACAAAGGTTAGTGGATGCATGTCAGATCGCATCACAGAGTATACAAACGGCAACTCAAAAATCGAGGTTGCTACATAACCAATCTCGTACCCTAAGATCATTTATCCCAGGAGAAGAAGTCTTACTGCTCTTACCTATTAAGGAAAATAAGTTGTTAATTTCATGGCATGGGCCATACAAAATAGTGAAAAAGATCACAGATGTTGATTACTCAATTGATATTAAAGGGAAAATTAAAACGTATCATCTAAATATGTTGAAATTATACACGCCAAGACCAGCTGAATTGATGGATGTCTTGGATGAGGTTCATAGATCCTCATGCGCTGTTGTTCAGTCTGAGGATGCTACATCTGATATTCCATTGGAATTTACTTTACCTTCTATGTCTGCTCATGAGACGTGGCAAGATGTTTCTATTTCTTCATCACTTTCGCATTCTGAACAAACTCAGATCCGTGATGTTTTACATTCTTTCTCTGACGTATTTTCAGAACATCCAGGTCATACTGACTTAATATCTCATGAGATTGTGATCACTGATTCTACTCCGATTAAAATCAGACCATATCCTATTCCGCTTCACTACAGAGATAGGGTAGATAAGGAAATCTCAGATATGCTTAAAATGGGTATTATTTCACACTCTTCGTCTTCGTATTCTTCTCCAATGGTATTGGTGAAGAAACCAGATGGATCTCTACGCATCTGTATTGATTTTCGGAAACTAAATCAGGTTACAGTCACAGATGCTGAGCCAATTCCAATTTTGGAAGATCTTCTTCCACAGCTGGCTAACGCTACATTCTTTACTAAACTAGATTTGGCAAAAGGATACTGGCAAATTCCTTTGTCCGAAAATTCTAGACATTTAACAGCATTTGCCACACCAAGAGGTTTATTTGAATGGAATTATATGTGTTTCGGGTTGGTGAATGCACCTGCGACATTTGTTCGCATGATGCGCCGTTTGGTTGGCGATAGACCCGATATCATCACATATATAGATGACATTTGTTTATTCCATAACACATGGGAAGAACATATTGTAGGTTTCATTTCTTTGCTAGAACAGCTTAGAAAGCATCATTTGACAGTTAGACCTTCGAAAGTACAGATAGGTTTTCAGGAAATATCTTTCCTGGGGCATAAAATCGGTAATCATCGGCTTTATCCTTCGGATAGTCGGGTGAATAAAATCCTGAACATTCAGATACCGAAAAATAAGAAAGAGGTCCGTAGTCTGTTAGGGCTCATCAACTATTATCATAAATTTATTCCGGACTTTTCGTCTATCTCTGGTCCTCTTTCAGATTTGACCCGCAAAGGTGCTCCTCTTAAATCATTGTGGTCAAAGACTTGTCAGTTAGCATTGGATAAGATTAAAATACTATTTGCGAATCATCCTATTTTGATTCTGTTAGATATCCATGAACCCTTCTATATTCGCACAGACGCTTCTCAGATGGGAATCGGTGGCAGTTTGATGCAACTTGTCAACGACGTACTCCATCCTTGCTTCTTTGTGAGCCGGAAGTTGTCTGCAGCAGAGAAGAAATATTCGGCGGGAGAAAGAGAGCTCCTTGTTCTCGTCTGGACCATATCAAAACTTTCTCGCTACTTGCTCGGACGAAAATTTTACGTTGAGGTAGATCATCATCCTTTGACCTCAATGAAACCAAAAGCATTTAAGAACTCAAGAATCTACAGATGGTTTCTGCTACTGCAACAGTTTTCTTTCGAAATCAAGCACATACGCGGTGAGGACAATTGGTTAGCTGACTTGTTGTCGCGATTTGCAACTCACCAGGACTGATATAGTTCACATGGAACTTTGCATCCAGGTTTATGGTTCCAGTTTGTTTGGACATCATCTTATGTCTTCTGGACTTGCTATTTCGTCCGGATATATGGACTCAAATTTTAGTGCAATTTTGGTTATTTAATAATTGCTCTTCATATTTTTATGTGTATATGTCAAATTCCTGATACTTCTCTTTGGATTGCTTGTCTGTAAGGTGTATCCGTACGTAAGATTGCTTAAGGTTATACCCTGCAGGATCCTGCGCGTTTCCTGAAGTAAACGCTCGGGAGCGTGAGGGGTAATGTTGAGGCTGCTTCATGGTGCGATTTTTATCAGGGCAACTTATTATTAGTGCCAGGGTTTTGTCACACCATGTTGTACCTCAACGGAACGCAAGAAATATATGAAAGCGGTCGCGGTGAGATGAGTATCTAGGTATGATGCAGAGAGTTGGATGTGACGTCAGAGCGTCAAGATGTGTGCTTAAAAATGGCTTGTGTATCAGCCATTATGTTGGAGTATATATTCATGAAATATTTCTGGAAAAATGGTAAGCTATGTGCTTTAAATGAGAGGCATGAGAATATGCCAGGAGTATAGTTGAAGTCAGTACGGGACGGTGGTTCCCAATACAAAGAAGTGTGTTGAAAATATAATTGAACAGTGTTATAACGGGAGGACTCATTCCCCGAAGTTTATGGAGTGGAAGTTATGATGTATAAATATTAAACATACCGGGACGCTCAAATCCCCCGATGTTGTTGGAAAAAGATATAATGGATATTTGATATGCCGGGAGGCTCAATACCCCGATGTTAAATTGAATCATGGAATGATATTATAAAAGTATCAACTAAGGAAAAGTTGAGTGACATTGTATACAAGCGAACCAAGATAGTGATAGACTGAAAGTTAGAGGGAGTATTCATGCCATATTCGTGATTGTGACGTTTTGTGAATTCGTACTTACTGCGTATTAAACTGTTTGCCAAATCGTCTAAGTCGAGAGGTTCGTTCAATCATTCAAGGTTCAGTTGACCAGTTGATAGCCTTATTCAGTAATTGAGAATTGACAGAAGGAGGTATCTAATAAGATTGACTTCCAGAATATTTGACAATGCAAACCAAATTTAAAAAATAAAAGAACTTCCACAGCTTTATTAAAACGAATGAATCCTAGACAACAAACCAGAGAATTCGGGCGATTTCTCTATCCCTTAACAGGACGTCCTTTTCAGGACGAACGCAGAAGAAGAAGAAGATTTATCTTGTCTTGGAACGCGGCAAATTTGATATGCCAATTAATACATCGAAGAAACATTATTTAATGCGAGCCACGGATATCTACCCCACCCATGTTGCTCTCGGGGGTCTCTGAAGAGTGAAAGAAAGAATAGGCCAACTGTCCCTTCAGGCATGTCGTACAAGGCCACTAATATAAGGTTGTGTATGGGGCTGGCAACCTCACCGTGTACAACAAATTACCAGAGAAACCACTGCTGCAAGAGTATGTGTGAGCGACAAGGAACATACTGATGATGACCAAGCCTTTTCCACGGGTTCAGCCGCCCCAAGCAAACAGGGGTTCAGCCGCCTCCATTTAAAAGTTAATTGACTTACTTAGTCGTTCCTCTTCTACCGTGAGGTGTAGAGGTTTGGAAGAGACAGCGCCATGTTAACCTATCAGCTGTCTTCATACTGGCCTGGTTCCATTCCAGTCCTTGGTCCCAAAAGTTAATTTGATTCCCTTAACCCTAATATATATCTATGTTACATACATGATTAAGAAAAACTTCCTACACTGTATTTTATTATTTACAAAGAAATATTTAAAAAGAGATTCAAGCTATTTTAAACAAAAAGGCCGACCTGTGATTAATTCATTGTGTTTAATTTTTTTTTTTTTGGGGACAGCTTTTGGGCCCCCAAGCTAGTGGTCCCATTGGCTCTTCCCTGGAGCCGACCCTGATTCTGACTGTATGTTCATGTATAACTAGTCTTTGTTTACGCGGGACCTCGGTAAACGCATACTAAGCGTAAAACTCTACCGCTTAGTGTGTGTGTATGTGTGTGTGTGTTTGTGTGTGAATATAACGGTAATATAAATAGCTGATATCCGACACGATTGAAAAATGAAAAAAACTAAGATCCTAAAGATAGTACTTTTGAAAAGCTGCATTTCAATTAATAGAAGAACCAAATAGCACAACACAAGATTTTTCTGTGCGTGTTTTTTTTTTCCCTTTAACTTATGATTGGTAAGTAAGGCGCAACCGACATTTATCTGGAAGGTCTAAGGAAAGCTGATAAGGCATTAAAAGATCATTAGATAAGAGTATAAAGGATTGTGGGAATAATCGCTTGAACGCCGTAGGTTGCGAGGCTTACATAATCGAGGAAGTTGAGGGGAACTGCGGTAAGACGTGGAATACAATGGGTGGGTTTGAAAAAAAATCGAAAAAAGGTGATTCGTCTTACGAGGACAAAAGACAAAGAAAATAGTCTACGTTACGGCCACAAGGCCTTCGTCAGGAAAGGAAAGAAAGTGAAGTCTAGATAGGACACATAAAAAACTTAATAAAATAATAAAATAAAAACTGGGTACTTCCCTGAAGGCAAGAACCGAAATTCGCTGTCTGTTGAAGAGCGCGTGGCTGAACAGAAAGCGACTTCCGCCGCCGGGTGTACACAATACATACTCCTTTTTAAAAAAAAAAACGACACGGGATATATCAGGAGGTAGGGAGCTAAAGCTGGTGGTGACCGACACACGGAGAGAGTTGATAAAATATTTCAGAGAGGGCATAGTGGGGAAAAAGAAAAACGTCCAGAAAATAAAATATGAAATAAATAAAATATAAAACGCTAAATGAAAATAGAGATTAATGAAACAATAAATAAATAGGGTAGATTGCGGTAATATAAGGTATGAAGGAAGAATAGGGAAATACGAAAAAAAATAATAATAAGTAGGCCTAAGTAGGATATAAAATACTGAGAAAAGGAGATAGGATAGGATCAGGGAGATAAGCAGGATAGGTAGATAGAGATACGAGATAACAGAGACACGGTGCAGTCAAAAAAATATATATATAATCGAGGAAGTTGAGGGGAACTGCGGTAAGACGTGGAATACAATGGGTGGGTTTGAAAAAAAATCGAAAAAAGGTGATTCGTCTTACGAGGACAAAAGACAAAGAAAATAGTCTACGTTACGGCCACAAGGCCTTCGTCAGGAAAGGAAAGAAAGTGAAGTCTAGATAGGACACATAAAAAAACTTAATAAAATAATAAAATAAAAACTGGGTACTTCCCTGAAGGCAAGAACCGAAATTCGCTGTCTGTTGAAGAGCGCGTGGCTGAACAGAAAGCGACTTCCGCCGCCGGGTGTACACAATACATACTCAAACCTTCAGGAATTGGTATGGATCGACGTCCTGGTCATGCAGCGGTTCCTGGCAATGAGATAGCTAGCTGGTCACGAGAGCGCGCATAGTAGGGACATAGGATATGGGTAAGTGTTACAACGTTATGTAAATATAGATTACCTGCACCTACACGTTTTGCTCCCATCTTGCTTCTTTATTAGTTATGCACGTCTTGTTAATGCAGAACCTTTGTACTTTATATCTGTCAAACTCATAATGGTGGCCATGCCCATCTCTTTCTTTTCTCTATTTTTTTTTTACAGGCAATAGGAATGTTTAAATTCAGACCGTTTCACGTGTAGACAGAGGGGACAGGTCGTATTTGTAGAATCAAGAACGTTAATTCAAAAGTTGTACCTTTTGATAGATACTCGTAGAAAGAGAAAGGGGGAGATAAGAAATGAAGAAATCAAGGGCGATTATTCATAAGTCGTACTTGTTGTTAGTTACCATTGGCCAGGGGGGAGATAATTACAAGTTCCCCCCCCCCCCCCCCCACATCCTTTCGTTCGTGAAGGTAATTAAGCTTCAGATGAGTCGAGATCAAAAGACGGCTCACTCCTTGCAAACGTCTTAGCGGTCGGCGAGAGGTGGCAAAATTGGCTTTGATTCAGAATTGACCACAGATTTTCCCAAAGGTGTTATAAATCGCAAGAGCGAGCGATTTTCTATCTAATTCTTATATATATATATATATATATATATATATATATATATATATATATATATATATATATATATATATATATATATATATATATATATATATATATATATATACTCCCCTGTTCACAAAGTTCCGGGACTCATTTTTTTTTATTCGAATAAGTAGACTTACATACTATTTGGTTCTATCTCCTTCAAAGTAGTTCCCTTGTGAGTGTACACACTTATTCCAACGTTCCTGCCACTGAAGGAAGCACCTCTCGTAGTCACTTTGCGGAATAGCCCTCATCTGTCTCGTCGCGTTGGCTTGAATCTGCTCAATGTCATCGAATCTACGACCTTTCATTGTTTTCTTAAGTTGCGGGAACAAGAAAAAGTCACACGGAGCAAGATCGGGTGAGTATGGAGGATGCGGGAGCAATGGAATGTTGTGTTTCGTCAAAAATGCGTTTGTGGTGACAGACCTGTGTGCAAGTGCATTGTCATGATGAACACGTCAATTGCCTGTGCGCCACTTCTCAGGGCGATGTCTGCGCACAGCGTCGCGGAGGCGTTGCAGGACTGTTTTGTAGAATTCAGCATTGACACTCATTCCTATAGGGACGTATTCATGATGCACCAGGCCATCAATGTCGAAAAACGCTACTAACATGGTCTTGACATTGGACTTGACCTGTCGTGCCTTCTTCGGCCGAGGAGATGATTGCGTTTGCCACTGGGAGGACATTTGCTTTGTTTCCGGGTCATATCCGTACACCCAGCTTTCATCACCAGTTGTTATCGAGGACATGAAATTTGCGTCGTTTTTTGCTATCTCAAGGAGGTCAGTGCAAATGGACAACCGATCGTCCTTCTGGTCCTCAGTAAGGTGGCGTGGCACGAGTTTCGCTGACACCCGTCTCATGTGCAAATCTTCAGTTACAATTTTATGGCACGTACCAATTGATATTCCAAGATCATCAGCAACCTCTCTGATAGTCAGACATCGGTCAGCGCGTATCATTTCTTGCACACGTGCAACGAACTCGTCGGTGTGGGAGATGGAGGGTCTCCCTTGACGGGGGCCATCTTCAAAGGATCGGAGTCCACTTTTGAAACGGGAATACCACTCAAATGTTTTAGATCTACTTAAACAGGACTCTCCGAAAGCTGTTTGCAACATTTCGAGAGTTTCGGAACCAGTTTTTCCTAGACGAAAACAGAAATCAATACACACACGTTGTTGAATTTTGCTGTCCATTTTTGAAACGCGACGAGCACTATTACGTCACATCCGCTTATACGCTACCACACAGCGCATGCGCAAAATTACAAACTTCAGGTTTGGTACATATAGTGGCACGTGGTTTCCCGGATAAAAAATGAGTCCCGGAACTTTGTGAACAGGGGTGTATATATATATATATATATATATATATATATATATATATATATATATATATATATATATATATATATATATATATATATATATATATATATATATATATATATATATATATATATATATATATATATATATATATATATATATATATATATATATATATACAGTAGAACTCCATTTATCCGAACCCCAATTATCCGAACATCCAATTATCCGAACACTTTTTCCAGAAAAAAAAAAAATCAGACGCCACCAGTCACGTTAGACTACAGTTCTGAATCTTTTGATGCGGCAAGCTTCAAATGTGTGCGAACAATTTGTAGACAATGAGATGGGCTAATGGACGGTCGCTTACGTACAGGAAGTCAGTTAGATCATAAAGTCAGTTAATATATGGTTTACCAATCCAGTGTACGTGTGCGTTTTAGGCAGAACACTGGCTAAACAGACAGTTCAACTTAAAATAATTGTGTCTGCTACTACAGCAGAATAATTTTGGTGTACACGTATTTCTCTGTGCGATCTGGCATCTTCCAGTAGGCCTAAAGCACATAAAAGGAACCGCAATGTTTGTCAATTGAAACGAAAACAGAAATTATCAAGAGACTAGGAAAAGGTGAAACTGTGTCTTCATTTGCGAGGATTTTCAATGTTGGGAAAGCTACCGTCTCTGACATCAAAAGTAACAAGGATAAAATTATGAGTTTTGCATCGAAATTCGATAGTGAAAATGGGTCGAAGAAACATAAAACCATGAGAAATGCGAAAGATTTGAAATTGGAAGAGGCTTTGTATATATGGTTTGTGCAAAGAAGAAGCAAAGGGGAACCTATCTCTGACTCTCTATTGTGTGAAAAGGCACTTCAGTTCAACAATCAACTTGACGGTCCTCCTGACTTTAAGGCTAGCCAGGGATGGTTAAGAAACTTTAAATCTCGTCATGGCATACGAGAATTGGAGATTCAAGGGGAATCTTTATCTAGCGATGCAACTGCCGCTGAAAATTTTAAAGAAACATTCTTGGCTTTTTTGGAAGAAGAAGGTTATTTACTCGATGATGTGTATAATGCCGATGAGACTGGCTTATACTGGAAATCATTGCCTCAAAAATCACTTGCATCTCAGCGCGAAGCAGCTGCCCCTGGATTTAAAAAGTGCAAAGAGAGAGTAACAATTTTGGTAGCCGCGAATGCCAATGGAAGTCATCGTTTACCGGTGCTAATGATCGGCAAAGCCAAAAAACCACGTTGTTTAAAGAATGTGACATGTCTCGCATTGTGCTACAAAGCACAGAAGAGTGCTTGGATGAATAGTGAAATATTTCTTGATTGGTATACAAATCAGTTCATCCCAAATGTGAAGAGGTTGAAAGAACAAGAAAAGAAAACTGGAAAAGTAATTTTTCTACTGGACAATGCACCATCTCACCCAGAGACGGATACATTGAATATAGTTGATGCAAATTTTAAAGTAATTTTTCTGCCTCCCAATGTAACAACACTGATTCAACCAATGGATCAGGGTGTTATAGTAAAGCTTAAAAAGATGTACAAGAAGAAAGTCATGCATCGTTTATTGTTGGCTGAAGATGAAGAAAGTGTGGTGGCGTTTTCCAAAAAGCTTAATCTCAAAGACTGCTGCTATATGTTAGCTGATGCTTGGACCACCCTGTCACAAGATAATCTCAACAAGGCTTGAAAAAGATTGCTTGGGAAAAAAGGAGGAAATGAAACTACTGCAGTGGACACAAATGATGATTGTATAAATGAAGTTGTGGAACCGTTTCAAGCAATGCCCGGATTTTCGGACTGTGACAAAGATGATGCACACTTGTGGCTAGAAGATGATAATGATTCTGGTTTTCAATTTTTGAATTACGAAGAAATGTTGTCTTTTGAGCAAAAAGAAAACCAAATACACGTAGTGACCGATGATGAAGACTCCTCAGAAGTACATGATGTACTTGTAGATTATGAAGAAAACCCAAAACGTCGACCAAGTCCTGAAGAGGCCTTTATAGCACTAGAAACAGCGATGGCTTGGTACGAGCAAGAAGATGACAGCTGTCCTACACAGCTTCTGCTGTTGAAGAGAATGCGGGACTTAGCAGCCAAAAGGAGACTATCCAGTTTGGTGCAAAAGAGGATTTCTCATTATTTTAAATAGTGTGCTACATCTGTGCAAGTACATATATACGTAAGTTGTGCCTGGTTTTGAATCGTTTGTAATGTTATTTTGAAAACATTTCTCTTTCTTAACAAAAATAATTAATACAAGTAGTACATGCACTGCAGTGTAATGAAAGATTTTGGTGATACAGTGATCTAATACAGTGTGGGTATTATTATTACAGTACAAGTAAATATGTTTTATAGTGTATTTTCCTTGTGATTGTTAATTATTTTTAGAAATATGTGTACATGTACTCGATACATCATGTAATCCAATTATCCGAACATTTGATTATCCGAACGATGCTCGGTCCCATGGGGTTCGGATAAATGGAGTTCTACTGTATATATATATATACCGAATCCTTCAAACTCAGTTATCCAGTACCCACATATTTTTTTAGACGTCTAGCGTCGATTTCTAGATCCATTATATCAGTGGAATTTCTTAGCTTTCGATTTGGAGACAAGTCATATTTCTGTGTTTGCGGTAAATATTATACTAGAATTTTGAGTGATTTAATTGTTAAGTCCGGCATTATATTTCTCGAAGATTTTCTGTGTTGAGTGATTTAGTGGTTAAAAATCGTCATCTATATTTCTCTAGGATTACTGTGTTAAACTGGCTAACAGAATTAAAATAATTTATAGCTAAATTATTCCGGCTGTAGCGCTGATTTAATTAATTGCTAGTAGCCAGTAAGAAATATTTTAATCGACTAGTAAATGCACTATTCATTATGAGTACTGACGAAATACATATTTATTTCTAATTCATTTTGAGTAATTTTATAGACGACTAGCGCTTATTTCACGGGAGTTATTTTTTAACGATAAGATAAGCTTACCCACGTGTAGTTTCTATTCAAAGTTAAATAACCGAGTGTGTAATAAATTATAATTCTGCGCGGGTTAATTTTAGGAAAGAATATTGGCGCAGTGGTTAAATGTTTGTACTTTTTTTCTTCCTATACACAGTACGGGTCACAAACCCAAAATCTACCAGCGGTCTAAATCGGAGAAAACGGGCCTAAGTCCACACAGTACAATAAAAACATTCTTAAGTAAAATCGGGTCTTCAATGACCGGTTCGGCTCGTTTGTTCTCACCCAGAGAGAGAGAGAGAGAGAGAGAGAGAGAGAGAGAGAGAGAGAGAGAGAGAGAGAGAGAGAGAGAGAGAGAGAGAGAGAGAGAGAGAGAGAGATTGCAATCTATAACACTAAGAATAATTGTAACTAGACCATTAGCTATCCAGATTTCCTTTTTCCATTTGTTTACATTCAGCCCGTTGTGGCGAAAATATCAACAATTAACATTTCCAACTATCTATCACTGTGGTGTGACGAGGATCACTATCCCGAGAGATTTTTATACCCTGACATTTCTCTCCAAGTATCAATTTTACTAGCTACTGACTCTGTGAACATTAAAGCTCTTAAGTATTTTCCTACCTGGACTAATTGATGTGACATAAACAGAATCCTAAAGAAGGAATATCAAAGCAAGCGTTTCCCAATAAAAAGATTAATCAGTCTTGGAAAAACTGGAGCTTGTTTTGCCAAAACCCAACCTTGGATCTGTGGTTGTTTTTTTTTTCATGGAGATGTTCCAGACGTTGTGAAAGCACGTATGAGGTAAGAGTGAAAATGTGGCCACTGTCTGTCTGAAGCGAGAGAAAGAAGAGATAAATAATTCTTTCACTGTATAATCCATGCACTCACTTTGTTTATTTCTTATGAGGTTTTGCTAATACTGTTCATCTCAGAATAGATTAACGTAGAAACTCTGTTCTTTACAGTATAGTAAAATCCTAGACCCTAGTGCTATTCTTTTGACCTTTTGGGAGTTAATTAACTTCTTCTTTAGGGATTTTGTCTCTACAGTGGGAATTACATTTAGTGGGTCTATTTCTTTATTTAATTCTGTAACCTATGATTTTTTTATTTTTTAATATTTGATAATAACAACTGTTGTGAAGTTTCTTTATGATAAATAAACATTAACATAAAAACTTATTACTGGTGTCGGTCAGCTCGTCACAATATCCCTACTTCATTAATATAGTTTCACGTTTGTGCGTTTAATTGTCATCACTTATCTGTATGTGAGTGGTTGATACATATTAATATATATGAAACTTTCCGATCAACGAAATATCCGTCGTAAATGATAGGCAGGAATTGAGTATCTTCTTAAATCCAGGGACAGACTTTACCTTTCACCATTTCACTCGTAAAACTCTATTTCTTTATCTTATCTCTCACTGAGTTATCACCTGTTCGAGTTCTATTCATACGGGACCATAATCGATCATAATTACCTATCAAAAATTTACGACAATAAGCTTAGATAAAAACGACAATTAACGGTACCGGTGTAGGAGGTAGGAAGGACTGTAAGGTAGAGAAGACTGTACAGTGCCTCCTGCCTGACGGTAACGGACACTGTACAGTGCGTGTTGCCGGGTACGTCCTTCTTGCCTCCTACACCGGTACTGCAATCGACAAATCAACAAGGCTAAGATTGCTGGAATTAGGCATCAAACGTAGGACCAGCAGGGATGGAGGTATGCGAGAATGCATCAGGAGTACATACAACCACCGTTCTATAGGAACAATCAGCTTTCATACCCTTCAACATTTGCTGAGGAAGACAGGGCACTGTTAAACTCTGTAGTTGTTAACTCATACTGGCTACTAGTTGTTGAATCACGCTTTATTTGTTAAATGACGTGAATGTCCATCAGTTGATAAATGTAGATGTTGGGACTGGTGTAGTAAAGTGTAACGATTGTCAACTCATTAAACCCAGCACAGTTTTGGTCATACAGGTCATCTTGTCCTGGAACGTGATGAGGCTCCGACAAGAATGTGAGTGTAGACAATGAGTGTGTATCTGAATGTCAGTACGCGAATGGTAGAATGATTCGATAGAGTTGACAGGTTGGTAGTACATCACTCATACTCACACTGTTCGAATTCAAGAAGTACTGGAACTACGGTGGTCTTTTTATAACATTTAATGGGACGCACACTTGGACAGTACGTGTATGGTTACAGGAACAAATGTCGACATAGACAGCATAATGTTGATCACAGGAATATCATCTTAAGTTAGCATTCATGCTTGGCAAATATCATAATGGAGCATTCGTAAATAAGCATTCAGAGTTCCATCATGTAAATCATCTGGCTTTACTGACTGGGCACGTCAGACCATAACCAATATATAGGAAGGCTCCTAGACCTAACCTCGTCTAGTGAATATCCCTTCACGTAAAGTTCAATATATATATTTTCCATAAAGATATAGGAATCCCAGACATGGGTTCTCACATGTAGCAGTGATCTCTTGGTTCATCGAGCGATAGTACAGGCATCCCTTTTTCTCACTCGATAAATACAAAGTATATGGATTTCAACATGGCTGTGCTTCTCTCGTGAGCTTCACTCACTATTGGATACAGACCAAAATTGGTCATTCGTTAAATGTCCTCATTTCTTCATAGCTTCTATCATAGAGGTAATTGAATAATATCATACAATCTAGTGCTGATACATAGGAATGTCATCTTCCTTTGAATAAATATTCTTTTCAAAAGTACCACTGTGCATCTGCTTATCGACAACGATGGCGAAGCCCAAGTTCATAATAAATTGTGGTTTTACCTTTCTATGCGAAATATAACTTTGCCATTCCTTGGCAAAAGAGAATAAACACTCGGGTAAAGTACATACAACATGTCTAAATGACTATCACTTTTCCCCATCTACTTATAGATCACTTTTTCGGCGATAAGCCTGCTACAACAAAATTCGACATCCCGACAGGATGACAGCCATGAATCACACCCCTTGCTAGCGATACTTCCGCTGCATAGCCTTTGACCTTTTCTAGCGACAACCAACATAGTTCGACTTAGAAATGTAAAGATATCCATATATAAGACAGACTCGTCCTACTCATACAAACACTACGTATAAATTCAGGCCATAGATATACTGAAGCAAGAACAATCTATTCCTACCCAGCCAAAGAATAAATCGCCGTAGGCCTAGATTCGTCCGCGGAGTCCGATCGAAGATGACGGAACTCCTTTCAAGGGAAGTAACTCAAAAATGACTTCTCCTTAAGCACTTAAAAAGGAAATACTTTGTTTACAAAATATTTGCGAACATAATAAGTATATAAATGTATTATATTGCAAGATAGTAAAGATTGCACTTTACAGTCTTACCACACATCCCGGGAAAAAAAAAAAAAAAAATTTTTTTTTTTAAAATACATCTAGGAGCAACGTAGAATAGGCTCACAACGCAAGAATACTGCGCAGATGAAAATATCAGGAATAACTATAATTCCTAATATGACCGGTGAGAATATATCTCAAAATCTGAGAGAAATTGTTTCTCTACGAATAAATGTTTCCAGGAAGGTGTGATGTACGTATAATACAATTCTGGTAATTATACAATGCATACCAAAAATTCACACTATAATCTTAAATTTATGATTTATGAAGAAACAATCATCAAAGAACAGCGGTAAATAAACATCAATAAACCGCTAAGTAGAGATACCATCATTCTATTATTAAATTACAAATGTGTATCTTAGTAAAGACACAAAAAATAACTGTTGTAAAGTTATACATATTAAAAAGATCCAATATTTAACAGTTAAGTGGCATCATGTGGGCATCTGGACAGAATGTTCGCCATCACATTTTCTGAACCACGGATAGCTCGTACCGAGAAATGAAAAGATTGAAGAGCGATTGCGTATCGAGTTGATCTCGAGCTCTTCAAGTTCTTACTTTGGATAGCCGTAAGAGCTTTTTGGTCAGTTTCCACTACGAAATGCGCGCCCAGAAGGAATCTTTGGAGTTTGAGAATTGACCAAACCATTGCCAATAATTCACGGTCTAAAACCGAGTAATTCCTTTCTGCAGCATTAAGTTTTCTGGATATATACATTACAGGATGCAGAGTTCCAGAGTACTCTTGCATTAGTGCCGCTCCAATCCCAGTGGATGAAGCGTCACTACGAAGAACAAATGTCTTATCTGTTGTAGGTAACACTAAAATAGGTGGTGATGAAAACATAGTTTTGATCTTCTCTAGTGAAGATTGGCATTCATGAGACCAGTGAACCATGTTAGGCGACCCTTTCTTTAATAGTGTAGAGAGAGGTGCCATGATAGAGGACAGATTCGGAATGAAACGTCCATAAAATTGTATGAGACCTAAAAGACTTCGCACTTGCTTTTTAGTCCTAGGGATAGAGATGTTAAGTATCTTAGTGATATTATGGTCTTCTGTCTTCAAGAAACCGTGACCTACTCGATGGCCTAAGAAAGCAATTTCGCTAAAGCCAATACAAGCTTTAGATGGTTTTGCTGTCAGGTTATACTCACGCAGAGTTGATAATAATTCAACTAACCCTGAATAGTGATCTTCCCAAGTATCGCTGAAAAGACAGATGTCGTCTAGATAAGCAATGACATCTGACCGATACGATAGGATTCGACGCATCATGCGTACAAATGTAGCTGGTGCGTTCATAAGGCCGAAAGGCATAAAATTCCATTGGAAAAGGCCTCAGGGAGTAGAGAAAGCGGTAAGAGGTTTGGCGCGTTCGGATAATGGAACTTGCCAATATCCTTTAGACAAATCAAGTTTAGTGAAAAAATGCGATTTAGAAAGACGAGTAAGTAGTTCTTCCAGTAAAGGCATAGGTTCAGCATCGAACTTCGTAACTTGATTCAATTTGCGATAGTCAACGCAAAGACGTATGTTATTGTCTTTTTTTTCGAACAATAACCATCGGCGAAGAATATGCAGAAGTGGATGGTTCGATTATTTGTAAATCTATCATTTCATCCAACTCCTTTTCAACCTGTGTTTGGAAATGTATAGGGATAGGATAAGGTCTAACCCTAATTGGAGTATGTTCAGTTAGAACAATGTCATGCTCAATGACGTGAGTTTGTCCAGGGATGTCAGTGAGGACATCCTGAAATGTTTGTAACATAGACGAAACTTGTCGCCGTTCTCCTAGAGACAAATCAGGAGAAACAGTAACGTCTTTCCATGATTCACTAGAATGAAGTGGGATCATTGGAAGCGGAAGATTAACATCCGAAAAACTTGTTTCCTCATCCTGTATTACAGACAGTGATGAGTAATGACCATGTTTGACATGAGAATCGTCCGTTGCCTGGAAAATAGGCTGTAGATAGTCAGGACGTTCATGGAACTCCGTAAGCATATTGATGTGGAAGGTTTTATGCTTCCCGTTAATATCGACGATGTAGTCAACATCTGAAATTTTCGATATTATATCGTACGGACCTTTCCAACTAATAATAAGGAGTCTATTTTCACGACAAGGTAGCAAAACAAATGCTTTGTCACCAGGACAAAGTTGTCGTAAAGTTCTCTTCTTATTAGCAAATTGTCTTGCCTTCTGCTTAGCAAATTCAGAAGAGGACGTTGCCAATTTGCATGCTTCTATAATCTTCTGTCTCAGCGCGATGACATACTCGTAAGAAGATTTTGTGTCATCGTCAATATTGTCAGCTGTTATAAGATCATGCAGCAAAGACATTGGGCCGCGCGGTCGCGCGCCAAAGACAAGTTCAAAGGGAGAAAACCCTGTATGTTCATTGGGGACCTCTCTGTACGCGAAGAGGGCCGCGGGTAAAACCCTATCCCAATCTTGAGGATGATCCTCAGTTATCTTCCCTAATAAGTTCTTAAGTGTTCTATTTAGTCGCTCGACCATCCCATTGGACATAGGATGATAGATGCTACTCAAAGATCTCTCTATCTGTAGAGTAGACATTACTTGAGACATGGTATCCGATATCAGTTGGGTGCCATGATCTGATAATATTTCTCCGGGGAATCCCAGCCGAGAAAATATAAGCCAAAGAGCATCTGCAATGTCAGCGGTAGTAATGCTCTTTAGAGGGATAGCCTCTGGCCAACGTGTGCACATGTCTACACACGTTAAGATAAACTGATGTCCTCTAGCAGATTTGATCTTGAATGGACCAATGATGTCTATCGCCATTTTCTGGAATGGACGAATAGGAATATCTGCAGCCTGAATAGGCGCAGCATGACGAGGACCTTTGGATTTGACTTCTTGACATACTTTACAGGATCGACAATAGATCCGTATGTCCTTGTTCACAAAAGGCCAAAAGAAAGCCGCAAGAACTCTTGACTTTGTACGGGAAAAACCCATGTGACCAGCACACTGAGAGTCGTGTGCATGTTGTAAGATCTTAACTCTCAAATTCTTGGGTACAAGAATCTGAGAATGACTTGACTTAGTGGAGTCTTGCACCATACGTACAAGTACGCCATTCTTCATTGTAATCCAAGATTTACAATTTGAATCTTTATTCGGATCACCTTTCGTTACAAGAGTGAAGAATTTCTTAAGAGTCGGATCTTCTTCTTGTTGTTTTATAAACGAGTCACGAGAAATTACCAAGGGATCATCTTGGTTATGCACTTCATTATCTTCAACAGATGAAGTTTCAGGCATATTGAGAGCTTGAGCTCTAGTGACTACCGCATTAGCAGATTGCATATTTTGATTTTCCCAAACGGAAATTTGCTCCGGAGTGCATTCTTTGACTCCGTGAATGCGACCGATGATAAGATCAGCGATCGGATTCGGCAAAAGACATGCGTGTACATCTCCTGTGAAGAAAGGAGTAGCAATCCTAATGATAGCGGTAGAGTATTTCTCTATGGTGCCGCCAAATGTTACGCATTTGACTACTTTGCCTGTAGAATGAGAAGGATCTATGAGTGACTGCCTAACCCCAATAGTTGTGCATCCAGAATCAAAAAGTACTGAGACTGGATTGTCATTTACTAAACCTTTGTGTAAGACAAGAGAACCTCTCCCATCATGCGCGATTGACGCAGGAAGAGCGGGAAGAGGATGGCCACAGCTTAAAGTAGACACTGTGGTTGGCTCAAATAATGTTTTGCATTGGGGGCACTGAGATGCTCTCCCAAAATCAAAAGCGGCACATGCCATATTATTAGAGTCATCATTATCTTTATTTTGTTTATAGGCTTCGTGGGACTCTTGCTGTGCAGAGTTCGCCTGGTAATGAGCTTTATGTTTTTTGAATTGTGCTCTACCTCTGTTATTATTGCCTCTGTACTTATCATTGTTTCCACTATTATAACCCCTACTCGGGTTTGAATCATAGCTCCTTTGGTTACTACTATCATCATATTCATTATAATGAGTATCTCGGTAATTATGATCTTGTTGTCTCCATGAAGGAAAACTTGGATAGTTTCTAGAATGACTTCCTTTGCGAAAGTTCCTGTAATTATGACCACCCCTGAATCGAGGGCTGTCAGCTCTTCTCCAGGTATTCGAAGAAGAACCCTGAAATGATTGGTTACCTTGGTTCTGATAACTGTAATAGTTACCTTTTTTATTAAACTTATTTTGAGGTCCTTGGAATTTGTGAGAGTGATTAGGGTTGTATGGTGTTGCAGAAGCAACTGGCATACCTTCTTTAACCTTACTGTTGCTAATAGCTACGTCCGGATGTGCAGTGACGTATTGGGTACAATACTGTTCCATTTCTTTTAGAGACTTAGGTTTACGCTCATGTAAGAATTCGAGGAAAGGTTTATTTATACTTGACATAATCTTGTCTCTGAGTATCAAGTCCATAAGGGCTTCATAAGTCTTTTCTGTTTTGGATAGCTCAATCCAACGATCAAATGTAAGACGTGTCCTTGCAATGAATTCTGAGAATTCTACACCTGCCTCAGGCACCATTGTCTTAAACAACTTCCGATAACCCTCTTCAGACAACTGATACTTCTTTAATAAGGCTGCCCTAATAACATCATAGTTATCTTTGTCAGCCTCTTCAACCAAACTTAAACTAGTCAGAGAATCACCTTTCAGATTTTCTGATAACTGGTTAGCATATTGTGATTTGTCCACATTATGGGCTCGACACGAGCGTTCAAATCTATTTAGCCAGAATGTTATGTCATCACTGGAAGGGTTGAACGCTGGTACCTTGACCTTGTAAGTAAAGGGTTTACCATTACCACCAGATGCTTGATTACCATCACTTATGTTTGTTAACTTTAACTTTTCTAACTCAAATGCTAAAAGTTCTTTTTGGTGTTCATGTTCTCTTATTGCTTTTTTCTCTTGAGCTTCAGCTTGTAATTTTCTCTCTTCTGCAGCAGCTTCATCTTTTCTTTTCTCTTTTTCCATTTCCATCTGGAATCTTTTTTCATCAGTCTGTATCTGCAATTTCTTTTGTTCATCCTCTCTTTGTAATTTTTTTTCCTCAGCTTCTAATCTTTTCTCCTCAGCTGCTAATTTCTTTTCTTCAATCAATGCTTTTCTTTCTTCAGCAGCAGCAGCTAATGCTTTGTCATATTGAGCAACTGCCCATTCTTCTAATTGCTGACCAGTCTTATCAAGAGCCCTGCCTTGTGTGATAAAATAATCTAATGTAGACATCTTGTCTAATAAGATCAGTAATTTGCAAAAGTAAATAAATTCACTTTCTTAGTCTTAATCAAAGACCTTGTATGATAACTTTGTAACCTGTGGAAAATAGTACTTAACTATCCCAATCACTGTGGGAAACAAGCCTTACAAAGGTCTTGTATAAATCCTTATATAATAACAGCTATAAGTTGCTGGTTCACTCTATAATATAAGTGCAGTGCACCAGAAATAGTGTTTTATATCATCAACTGTGTACCTTTAGTAATAGCAATTAACTATCAGTTGATTCTTGTACATCAATTTATATGATCAACTATATTTTAAATAGTGTATGTCGATCAGGCACAAAACAAAACAGTTATACAGAAGAACATGAAAACATTTGCGGAAATGAAATAAATCAAATGGGAAAAACAATAAAAGATAAACCGCAAGAGGATAACAAATACAAATAACGCCACAGTATATAAATATAAATTGAGAATAGAACTGAAAGATAGAATAGGGTAGACCAACAAATTACAAACAAATCAAAACAAACTAAAGAACAGAGGAATATTACAAAAACAACAATGAGTACAGTCTTCACAGCTAACACTAATAGCAACAGCTGTCGCAGCAAATTTTCAATCAAGAAAATTGCACCTATAGAAACGCACACATCAGACCCTCTATTACGTGGGATACTCTGTTGTGTGACACCGCCCAACCAAAACAACAACCCGCTGGATACAAACAAATATCACATATAAACATTTAAACATAAATACATAAATGCATAAATAGTATGGCAATATGATGTAAATAGAGTGTTGCAGAAAGAATGTGTTGGAAAGAAGGCTCAGTTACACTGCCTAATAGTACAGTACTGTGGTACTTTATTAAACAAATACTTCTGGTCTAATTATTTTAAATTCAACACAGAAATAGAAGCTCCATCGTTGATGTGAATGATAACAATCGATGTAGGACTTCTCAGTTCAATAACACTTCCTTTCGCAAACACTGTCAAATATTCTCCAGTCCTGATGTGTAATGTTCTATGTTTCAACCAAGCTTGCTGTGTAACACTGTCAGTTGTATGGCAAATGTCCAACGAACCAAATGTCAACAAACGCTGACCTAGTTACTGCATACTCTCGACAGGACAGGTCACGCTGACATCACTGTAGAGTTGTACTGTTGATGTATTTGTGTGTCGTAACAGACCCCAAGGAACGTCTGGTCTCAGTAGTTTACTTCTCAATATGGTCACTGTGCAGGTTGACCCAGGAAGCTGGCCCACCAGTTGTTAAACTCTGTAGTTGTTAACTCATACTGGCTACTAGTTGTTGAATCACGCTTTATTTGTTAAATGACGTGAATGTCCATCAGTTGATAAATGTAGATGTTGGGACTGGTGTAGTAAAGTGTAACGATTGTCAACTCATTAAACCCAGCACAGTTTTGGTCATACAGGTCATCTTGTCCTGGAACGTGATGAGGCTCCGACAAGAATGTGAGTGTAGACAATGAGTGTGTATCTGAATGTCAGTACGCGAATGGTAGAATGATTCGATAGAGTTGACAGGTTGGTAGTACATCACTCATACTCACACTGTTCGAATTCAAGAAGTACTGGAACTACGGTGGTCTTTTTATAACATTTAATGGGACGCACACTTGGACAGTACGTGTATGGTTACAGGAACAAATGTCGACATAGACAGCATAATGTTGATCACAGGAATATCATCTTAAGTTAGCATTCATGCTTGGCAAATATCATAATGGAGCATTCGTAAATAAGCATTCAGAGTTCCATCATGTAAATCATCTGGCTTTACTGACTGGGCACGTCAGACCATAACCAATATATAGGAAGGCTCCTAGACCTAACCTCGTCTAGCGAATATCCCTTCACGTAAAGTTCAATATATATATTTTCCATAAAGATATAGGAATCCCAGACATGGGTTCTCACATGTAGCAGTGATCTCTTGGTTCATCGAGCGATAGTATAGGCATCCCTTTTTCTCACTCGATAAATACAAAGTATATGGATTTCAACATGGCTGTGCTTCTCTCGTGAGCTTCACTCACTATTGGATACAGACCAAAATTGGTCATTCGTTAAATGTCCTCATTTCTTCATAGCTTCTATCATAGAGGTAATTGAATAATATCATACAATCTAGTGCTGATACATAGGAATGTCATCTTCCTTTGAATAAATATTCTTTTCAAAAGTACCACTGTGCATCTGCTTATCGACAACGATGGCGAAGCCCAAGTTCATAATAAATTGTGGTTTTTACCTTTCTATGCGAAATATAACTTTGCCATTCCTTGGCAAAAGAGAATAAACACTGGGGTAAAGTACATACAACATGTCTAAATGACTATCATTTTTCCCCATCTACTTATAGATCACTTTTTCGGCGATAAGCCTGCTACAACAAAATTCGACATCCCGACAGGATGACAGCCATGAATCACACCCCTTGCTAGCGATACTTCCGCTGCATAGCCTTTGACCTTTTCTAGCGACAACCAACATAGTTCGACTTAGAAATGTAAAGATATCCATATATAAGACAGACTCGTCCTACTCATACAAACACTACGTATAAATTCAGGCCATAGATATACTGAAGCAAGAACAATCTATTCCTACCCAGCCAAAGAATAAATCGCCGTAGGCCTAGATTCGTCCGCGGAGTCCGATCGAAGATGACGGAACTCCTTTCAAGGGAAGTAACTCAAAAATGACTTCTCCTTAAGCACTTAAAAAGGAAATACTTTGTTTACAAAATATTTGCGAACATAATAAGTATATAAATGTATTATATTGCAAGATAGTAAAGATTGCACTTTACAGGCACCTATGAGTTTGCCCGGCAGGCAGTGATGTAGATTCTGAACAACAATAACAGTTAAGTGCGAGGTAAATTATGAGATCGTTTCTACACAAACGTATAAAATGAATATAGGACAAGGACAAATTATGAGATAGTTTCTACACACATACGTATATACAATGAGTAAAGCACCAGTGAAAATAATGAAAAAGTTTATGTACACCTGTATATATTGAGTATATGTGACATATTATGATAATAGCTTTCATATATCTATTTCATTATCTACACTTTTCTTTTACCTAGCTTTCACCTACGCATGTTTTGGTAACACGAAACCCTCCTATACTCAGAGATCTGTCGCTTTTTCTAATTTAGCATGCATATTTTATTGCTGT
Source organism: Oreohelix idahoensis (assembly GCA_024509875.1). Taxonomy (NCBI): domain Eukaryota; kingdom Metazoa; phylum Mollusca; class Gastropoda; order Stylommatophora; family Oreohelicidae; genus Oreohelix; species Oreohelix idahoensis. The sequence continues at coordinate 994,267 of JAMPIV010009715.1, forward strand.
TCGTTATTTCCTTTGCTGAAGGTTTACCAGCAGACCTATTAGCTAACGTTGAGCTGTAATAAAACGCCAGCGATTGAAAATCGTTGTAATAGATCAGACAGCGATCAGGGAAAATAAATTTTAGTAGAAAGCGCAGACAATGTGGAACAAAGGGAGACAATTTCTATTATTCCCCTTGATAACTGTTCGTTTGAAGGTAATTAAACACGGCAAATCGCCAGATCAAAGGACGGGCTTCGCTCGATTTCGTTCAATGACCACGTCTGCAGGCGGTAAATAGTGTGATTTTTCGATCGAAGAAATCTCGCACGGTCTGGACAATTACGTTACGCCTGATCTAAGAGAGACCGTTCGCTCGGGGCTCGAGTTTGCAGCGGTAAAAGTGTGTAGATTTCTGTTGATACAGTATTTGAGCAGAGATTTCCCCGTAGGTGCTAAATCTAGCAGAGAGTCTGGTTTCGGTGTATAATGTAACATTTCCTTTGATTTCATATATATATATATATATATATATATATATATATATATATATATATATATATATACCCCAGCATTCTAACTCAATTTATCCAGTACTGCCAGAATTTCAGAGAACATCTAGCTTCGATTCTAAGATCTCTTATAATAGTAGAATTATTTAGTTTTTCGATTGGAGATCGTTTATTTCTGTGCTTGTGTTAAATACTATACTAGAAGTTTGAGTGATTTGCTAGTTTAGTCCGTATTTTATTTGACTAGATTTTCTGTGCAGAGTGATTTACCAGATAGGTCCGACATTTATATTTCTCTAGGATTTACTGTGGTACATTGGCTAGCAGAATAAATAATAATTTCTAGCTAAACTATTCCAGCTATAAAATAATTTAATTAATAGCTAGTAACCAGTCAGATAATATTTTAACCAACTAGTAAATGCACTGTTCATCATGAGTATTGACGAAATATGTATTTATTTCTAATTCATGATGATTGAATTTTTTTAAATGACTAGAATTTATTTCACGGGAGTTTTAAACGATAAGACAAGCTCTAAGCTTGTAGGTTATGATTTAAAGTTAAATAACCGAAGTGGATACATATATTATATTTTACGCGGGTTAAGGATAGGATTGAGAATACTATATTATGGTTAAGTATTTGTATTTTTCTCCTTTACACAGTATTGGGTCAAACCCTAAACCTTACCAGCGGCTTCTATATGAATCTGAGAATAACGGACTTAAGTCCAACAGTACAAGAGAACATTCTGATATAAATATCGGGTTTTCAAGGTGACTTGTCTGGCCTCGTGTTTTACACCCAGAAAGAGACAGAGTACCAACCCAAAGAATATTAAGAATACATTGTAACTGGACTTATAGATATCCAGATTTCTTTTTTCCCAAGTTCATATACATTCAGCCTGTGGTGGCTTCAGAATCAAACATTGACATTACCTGAATAACAACCACTGTGTTGTGAAGAAGATTTATCCTGAACAGATTTATTTACCTGTCACTCGATTTAACGATTGCATATTCAAAGCTACTGTACACTGTGAACATTAGATCTCTTAAGTATTTTCCTACCTGGACAAAAATTTAAGTGACATAATCAGGATCCTACTAATAGTAACGAATCAAGCGTTTCCCAACATTTGGACTAATTAATCTTGGAGAAACTGGGGCTTGCTTCGCAAAAAAAACCCAACCATTGGATTTGCTGTGTGTACCTTAACGATTGTTCCAGATGTTGTGAAAGCACCTATTAGGTAAGAGTGACTGGATGTGATCACAGGTTTGTCAGAGCGAGAGAAAGCAGGGATGAATAATTCTTTTATTGTATAATCCATGTACTAACTTTGTATTTTTTTAATGCAAGTTATTGCTAATGCTGTCCCTTTCAGAATAGATTAACTTATAAACTCTGTTCTTTATTGTAGAGGGAAATCCTAGACCATAGCGTAGAAATCTTTGACTCTTTGGGGGTTAATAACTTTCTCCTAAAGGGATCTTGTCTCAACAGAGGGAGGGAGGATTACGCCTATGAGTCCATTTTCTTTATTAATTCATTAACCAATGTTTATTTGTATGTGTTTGATATTCAGAATATTGCTGTTGTGAAGTTTCTTTTTTTATATGGTAAACAAAATTTACATAAACTTTATTTACGTGTGTTGGTCAGCTCGTCCCAAAAGATCCCTATAGTTTTCACGTCTGTGCGTCTAATTGTCTTCACTTATCTGTGTGTGTGTGTAGATGTGAGTGGTTGAATATATATATATATATATATATAGGAAAACTGTCTGATCTAAGAATCTCAGTCGTAACCGATAGGCTGGATAGATTATCTCTCAAATCCAGGGACAGACTTTACCTTTCACTATTTCACTCGTGAAAATCTATTTCTTTACCTTATCTCCCACTGAGCTATCACCGGTTCTAGTTCTATTCAGACCGGACCATAATTGATCTTAAATACCTATCAAAAATATACGACAGTATACGATCGGTAAAAAAATGATGAAATAGTTTCTATACACACGTATATAATGAGAATAAGACCAGGTTTAAGCCCCTGCCTGATTCTTTCTTGTTTTTTTGTTTGTTTTGGCTCCACATGAAGCACGAGTCTTAAATAAGGTCACGCCAGGTGCACCATCTATTAAATATTTATTTTTTATTCTATTTGTTCTTATGTCATCTCCAGTTTAACAAGAATCGGACGAGCACAAAGAAAACACTCTCAAGTGTAATGAGGAAGAAAAAGTGGACGATCCATTGGAAGAAATGTGGTGTTTTCGCGGATACTTACAAGCTAAAGAATAGTCGATAATAACGCAGTAAAGAGCATGCAAGTATGGGATCAGCGCACAAAAGAAATTTATCATGACAACATAACAAGTCTCAAACAAGGCGTCGAAATAACAACCAATAATTAACTGTGACAGTGTTAACTGTAGAAGAACAGGAGAATCCGTTAGCCATTCTATATTATCAGTGAACTATATCTTTTGAAATAACAAACATGATTAATCTGGAATTTTTTAATATAAATAATTTCGTTCATCAAAGATGTTCCATCTTGCCACTATTCTCTTCAGTTCTCTTTAGCCATAGATAAAATGACATGACTTGGTAGATAAGTGGAAAGAAGGCATGGCTTTAAAAAAGTCTTCAGTCAAATCCCGTGGTGCGGTTATCATGAAATCATGGTAGCCATTGTATAAAAACCCACAGGCCAAAGAATGTCGCTGTTTAAAAAAAATAATAGATAAGGGATCACGGACGCCTTTTTAATGTTCTCATCAGATTTCACATACCTTTCGTTTTAATATATAATACTCGGCGGGGAAAAACGACGATGAATGGAGAACGTTGGAAATATTTTTCGTATAAACACGTGAAGACTGTCTTTTAAAGTTCGTAACAAAGGACTGCGTTTCCACTTTCTGATTGCATTTTGGGTGTGTAACTTAATCTGATCGTTAACTAGGAATGAATAATAACTATGTAACGGGAAAACGTGTTCGGGATAGTGTAACATTATTAACTCTTTTTGTGCCGGGCAGGTTTTAGTTCTTAACTAGCAACCAAAATGGGCATAACACAAAAATAACAATGTTCAACTCAAATGTAAAGTCAGTTATGTTGTATGGTTCTGAAACAACAACAACAAAAAGAACCAAGAAGTTAGATTTCCATAAATACATGTTTGCATAGAATAGACAGATTGAAATGGTATAACAAAGTCACCAATGTGGAAATGATGACAAGAACCAGAGATGAAACGAAGACTGTCGTGGTTGAGTTAAGGTTTTAGAGTATTTGTCGAGTCAGACAATTGTAGTAAAGTCGACAATGAGAGTGAACTGACAAAATTATAGACAGCACACAGATAATGTGTAAATAGGGTGAACTTGAGACAAACCTGGAAGAGGATTCATTAAAGCTATCTCTCTTTCAAAGCCTCAACACACTTATATAGTCTTAAGCACCACCCGCTCTCTCTCCTTTCTCTGGTCAAATAGAGACAATAGTAAGAGCTTGTAATATTAAGTATGGATGAAGGGTCGTGAACAGCGCGTTAATAAATGAGTAAAATTTATTAAAGGTTCTTGAAGGAAGAAAATATATGAAAATAAATATATCAGCACAACAACATAAGAAAGGCATCAATATTCACATCAAGTTAACAAAAATCCAATTAAACACCAACGAACAAACCATCCACCAACACAAAACCCTTTCTGTAGAACATCGAGAAATAAATAAACAGAGTTTACACTCCTTCCGCTTTTGTGGAACCAAAGTCAATAACTCCAATTATTAATGATTTGCCTGAATTACAAATTACAAGGTACATATATCTCACAAAATGATATGATACACTTGATGCACACTTGATGTAATCATCACTCATCACTGCTCCAGTCGGAGTCTGGGGTCACCTCTGCTGTCGGTTTTCTGTACGACTAGCAAGAAGAAATCACCAGCGCTTGTTGTAGTGGTTTATGAATATACTAATTTCATATGTTGAGGTTGCCAGCCTCATATATAACCACTTAGCAAGAAAAACATGTCAAATTTACATTTGTAAAATAAATGTTTACACTTACCCCAAAGTAACTTTTGGGAACATAATCTCCTCGCACAGTTTAGAATGGACACAGCACTTTATTAGATGCGTCGAATCACTTGATCTGGGAAATTATAGTACCTCTTATGGCGGGTGTTCTGCTAATCACTTGGTCTGGGAAATGTTAGTAATCCTCTTATGACGGGTGTTCTGTGAATCACTTTGCCTGGGAAACTTTAGTAATCCTCTTATGACGGGTGATCTGATTCCTTAGGTATCTGTCGTGAAACGAGTGTAAGCCACTACTTGGTTAATCACTATGTCGAAATACAGATTTGCTTCAACCAATCAACGATCACCGTTCACCAGTCTCTGAGACAGAATAAATTATACTGTTCACGCAGTTCACGCAAGATGGCGGCGAGAAACTGAATAAAATTAGGCTGTGTGAGCAAAAGACGAAACCGGAGGAAACCAATCAACTTGCTCCGCCAGGAACCAACCGAAAGCTTTCCTCAAGTATTTACTTGCCTATATAATCGGGCGAATTTTATGCTAAACACGCAACACCAAAAACGAAGCCAGACCGACCGACTGAAGAGGAAGAACCTGTCACTTTGATTTGTTGCTTACCTGAGGGCATCGACCTGCAGCCTACTTCACTAGTCGAGTCAAACTGGCCTTTTTTAAATCTTGGAGGGTAAATATAAATTTACGATAACCTTTAGGAAAATAGGTCTTCAGCAGGTATATAATGTTGGTATTTGTTGTGTGCCATTATACTACCTACACCTGTATATATTTAATATATTTTGGGTTCACTATGAATGTAAATGATTGATATAGACAAAGACTAATAGGACTCATACCTCAATCTATTGTCTCCTATAACTCAATCTATTGTCTCACACGACTTCAGTCTATTATCTCAGATAAGACCAACTGCAATATAACCAAAACAGTCCTTGTTAGGACTCAACCTATTGTCTCCTTTACTTCAATCTATTATCTCAGACCAACTGCAAATATAACCAAAACAGTCCTTGTTAGGACTCAATCTATTGTCTCATCTAACTCCAACTGCAATATAACCAAAACAGTCCTTGTTAGGACTCAATCTATTGTCTCCTATAACTCAATCTATTGTCTCAGATAAGACCAACTGCAATATAACCAAAACAGTCCTTGTCAGGACTCAATCTATTGTCGCATCTAACTCCAATCTATTGTCTCCTATAACTCCAACCTGATATATCACCAAACAGTCCTTGTCGCATATACTCCTATCATAAGAACATAACAATATTGTTAGGATATATGTTACCCGCTAGTATAACACTTGTCAGAGAGGGCGTGGTATAGTATAGGGGGAAGGACATTGTTGTATCACACCTAGGTGTACATATTATTGGATTTATTCATGTATTGATTTATATTATGGGATGTATTCATGTATTAAATGTATTCATGTATTGAATCTATATTATTGAATGTATCCATGTATTAGTTTATCAGAAAGAATGCTTTGCAAGTAGACACCTGTCTTGTCTCGCTATTGCTAAATCATACTGAGCCATGTTGTCATTCATCCTACATGCATACATCTGAGACACGCTCATTTCACTCACACTAGAAATAGGTGGGCTTGAGGACAGAAATTAGCCCCTATTTTTGCTTTGTTACAGGTTTATTTGTGTCCTAAAAACCTGAGGTCGTATGTTCGAGTCAATCCCGCTGCCTGGAACTTCGCAGGAGCATAGAGATTGTACAGAAGCTATATCTTTAGTCCCCCTCAGTCTTGGGTGGGCTAAAGTAACGAGTCTCAGCAGGAGTTGTGTGAACCAAACTACGGAGAACAGAACTGTTTTAAGAGATGAGTACACATTCGTACCATTTCTGTCAGCATTGTGAGCATAGAAACTGTCAGTGATGAGAAAGTGAAATTAGCATAGCAAGAGACAAAAATTAACAGCATAGCTGATAAGTGTTATATCCTTAATTAACAGCACAGCTGATATAAATTTTTTGTTCCTATAATTGGAAAACTTGTTGTAAAATATTTATATATATAAAATAAATATTTGTAAATCACATGTAAACTTACAATTCCATTACATTCCATTTTTCAACAGTCACCCTTCAGCACAAGAGTAGATAGTGTATATACTAAATAAATAATAAGGAAATTGTATTTGAACGACTTGTCAATTTTATCTTTGTTAAGTAAAATCTGTTTCCTTGTTTATTAATATCACAGTTAGTTACACAGCGGAGGTGGCACTTTATGTCGGTCTCCTCTCTACTATTGTTTCGAGATCAGAACATTCACAGCCGTAACTAATTTGTGATACCAGTAGTTCTCTCAGACACTGGGACTTCACCATTTTCTGCAGAAATTCTATTTCTGTAATTGTCAGTACTATACTGATCCAAGAGCCAAACAAAACCTCTCGCCACAGTATCCATACTTCGTATTTTAAAAATGCAGGTTTACTTTTAAGTTTTAAGGGGAGGTTTCACCCATATTTTGGCATTTTGTTTAAAAATTATCATTTTTGCAATATTGATGCTACAGTTTAGTGTCACCATTTTTCTACCTAACGCTATGTTTTTTATTGCAGTTTTCAGCTTAAAAATATTTAAAATTAATTTTTCAAATATGTATGTTCAGCCACAAATCAGCTAATTATATATGCAAAAAAAATTATTTTGTTATAACTTTTTTATTTATTAACATATTTTAATAATTTTTTCGGTATTTAGTCCAGCCAAGGCATTAGATTAAATTTTTTAACAGTTATAAGCCTTAAACATAAAATAAAATTTCATTGGCTGAAACTTCTCATGAGGGTCAAAGATCGCCTGCTTCAACCAATCAGAATCAAGCTTACATCAAAATAGGCATGCTTGTATGTTTATACTGAATCGTGCTTCCTGTCAATTTCGAAGTGGAATTTGCGATTATGGTTAGATTTATAGTGATTTCTTATTTAATAAAATGGATTGTGTTAATAAATCAACAGCATCATGTAAAAGAAGGAAGGATAGGCCCATTAAGAGGAAATTTAGAGGTAACAGGTATTCTGGTTCCATGAAACTACCGAAAATCACGGCTAGGCCTACATGTCAGACAAATGAAATATCATTCTGTAAATTAAATAGTGTTACTTCTACAGCTGTGAAACACACTGATCCTGAAACTATTGAAGGATACAGAATTATCAGCATTGAAAGCGTCTTGCAGTTTGTTAAACAGTTCCCATGTCCATTATATGTAGTGATGGAAGATCAAGTAAAGAAATCAAGACTTGAGATGGCCTCAGCTGCCATGACAAGGCTGAATGTGATCTGGAAAAGTAACATCAGTTTTCCTGTGAAGATCAAATTATACAAATCACTTGTATTATCTATTCTCTTGTATGGGTGTGAGGGCTGGACACTCACTGCAGATACGGAGCGAAGGATTCAGGCTTTCAAGCATAAATGTTATAGAAGAATTTAGCGCATTTGCTATAAAGAGCGCAAAACAAATGTCTATGTTAGAGAGAAGATAAACACCTATGCAGGCCACCAAGAACCACTTTTGTCAGTAGTGAAAGGTCGAAAGCTTGCCTGGTTTGGGCATGTAACTCGTCATGACTCCATGTCTGCTGATGCTTCCACCATGGCACCCCTACGACCCATGACGGGTTACGGGTTGAGATGATGATGATGTCCAAAGTGTTTAACATCACCTGTCACTACGAGCAGTGAGCAGAATCAGTTTACAGAGTCTTTATACACAGTGAATGAGACTCACTATGGCCTGTCAAGTTCATTTACTTTCACTTGTTTATAAAGAAATACAAAACAGATGAAGAATTTGCAGTGTGGATGAAGGTCACAAATCAATGCCAAAAAAATCTGATGAAATCAAATGGAATGATTAATATTTTTAGAAGATCTGAGGAAAAACATGGTTTGAAGTATGTAAAATATCTTGGAGATGGGGATTCAAAAAGTTTTAAATCTGTTGCCGAGGCAAAGCCACAATGTATCCTGGACTTCAAATCGAAAAAATTAGAATGCTGCGGCCATGTTCAGAAACGAATGGGACGACGTCTCCTTGATAAAGTTGCAGAATGTAAAGGCAAGCAGAATGAAGAAGATGGGAAAAAGTATAAGGGTATTGGAAATTTTGGAAGATTAACAAAGAGTGCTATTATGAGAATACAAGGTCATTACAGTGCCGCAATAAGAGGAAATATTGGTTCAATTTCCAATATGAAAAAAAAGCATAATGGCCATTCTCAAGCACGGTGCTGGAGATCTGGAGATTGGTGCCCAAAGGATATAAACAAGGCTAACAAAAAACAGGCTGCCTAAATTTGTCATTAAAGAAATTCAGCCTGTCTTTGATGAATTGTCTTCAGACTTCTTGTTGTCAAAATGTCTTCATGGAGGAACACAGAACTCTAATGAGTCTTTCCACAATCTGATCTGCAACAGATGTCCCAAAGCAGCATTTGTAGGAAGAGACAGATTAGAACTTTCAGTTTATGATGCTTTGATAGTTTTCAATGATGGAGAACTTGGGAGAAGAGGAATTTTTGAAAATCTTGGTCTATCTTTTGGGAAATACTGCTTCAAAGGATTTTCTGGTTTTGACGCGGCATGGGTCTCTGCTTCCCTAAGATTATATGATATGAAAAAAGCAGAATACAGGCACAGAAAATTTTTCCTGGATTATAAGAATACCAACAAAGAGAATGGATATGCAATTGGTGGATTCTAATGTGAGTATGACTATTTTAAGGCATGTTTTCTCTGTATTTTGCTTATTTCTACGATATTGTTTTTCAGCAATTTTGATGACATCATGTCAGGATTACTCAAAAAGTTGTAAAGCTAAAGGCTTTAAACTTTGTATACTGTAATATCATACTATAGTGCTTGTCCCCTGCTAATTTTAAAAGTATAAACCTGTAACTTTTTGATCAGTGAATTTTTAAAGTATCTCTACCCTGTATTTTTATCAAGAAAAATGGGTCTAATTTTTGAAAATTCATAAAACATCACTCGGACAGTTTATGAAAATGAAACTAGAAGGGAGTCTTGAGAATGCTGTGATCTATGTGCAAGCCAAATTCCAATGTCCTATCTTTGCAAATAAAGTGTGCATCTTGACACAAAAAAGTTTCTATTTTTAGTAACAATATGCAAATTAGGACCCAATATAATTATTTTCCAATGATTGAGCATTTTTTATTAGATGCTTTGATGTCCTAAACATGCCCAAAAAAATTGGAGCTTGTAAAGACAAAAATAAAAAAAAAAATTTTTTAGGTGAAACCTCCCCTTAAAGTTGATCAAATACTTCTGATCTGTCACTTATAATATATGAATTCTTAGTCCGATCCTTCTCTCTCTGGCTTCTGGGAGTTGCTAGTTTAACGTGGCGATGCAGTCTGATTTTTGACTCATATTTCGCTAGATTATCTCATTTATGAGTTCAAATCCAAGATTGTGCTTCCGACGAATTTCCAATATGTCGTAATGCTTCTGTTTACTCACAAACAAATCTGTGAACTCATTTCCTGGCGTAATACTTTCCGCCAAGATTGCCTACCCAGACAGATTATCAGCAATATTGATACCGAGAGGGCTTAGAAGAAACGATTATCTAATTGTCACCGGTGTTTTCGCCCGTCCATCAGGCGGCTTCCTTAGATAGCAATCTGGCTTTCTGTCCGTGTTCGTGCGATACCACGTCGCACAAACAACTGACATCTGTTTCAAAGTTGGCAAGACTGACTTACGTGATAATCGTATTAACCTGATAAAACTACGTTCACTTAGTGAAACGTAAACAGTCTGGCAGCGGTCACCGCAAGAATAATGAAGATGCATATAAAATGCCAAATAATAGGACGATGAGTGAGAAAAATGAAGAAATGAAGTGATAAGGCCGGAGTGGATGAGAGTTATAAAAAGTGCACGACTGATTTCGTCAAAAATTGCTACAGAGACTACCGCTGCGAGAACACGTTGATGCTTGGTGCAGGTTTACTGCAAGGGACCAGCTGCTGTGGTAGTTCAATGCTTCATAAGGAGCTAAAATAGAAAATGAATTAACGAACCAATGATGCGTACGTATTTGATCACGCAATGTCGTCGTAGCTAGCATTCCTTTACAGGACTAACCCTTGTCAGGGCCTCACCATGCTAGCGATATATAGACTATTCGTCTTTTCAGAATTTTTAGCTTCAGCTCGTACGTTGGTGCAGTTGGCGAGTCCTTTTTAGGGCTTTATGCTAGCAGATAGATAATGTTAGTCCTTTTCAGGACTTAGTATCTATCAACGCTGATCGGGTTAGCAGTCAACAGAGTTTACTTTTTTTGGGATGGTAAATGTTCTCTGATATAACCAAATAGGTTGAAAGGACGCGCCTCGCCAGAAGTAGGCAAAAACCGAACCAAAAAAAAAAAAAAAAAAAAGAAGGGTCTTAGTGTTCGATGATGGAGATTTTTTAAATGTTTATGTGGAGGAGGGTGACATTAAACGAATACACAGTGGTAAGTTTCAATATTTTTTGTTGCGAGTTTTCTGTTCAATATTAACAAAACAGTGATCTTAAAAAAGTAAGGAAATATCAATTGATAAATTTCCGTTTTTTAAGATCACTGTTTCGTGCCAAATTTGCTCCGGGTATTGCAACATCGATTTAGAACTTTTTCTTTAAAGGTGTAAAATAAATGTCTATTTAATATTGGTCTTCGATGTCATTGTTACATTACTTACGAAATGTAATAGCATTTTGAACTTGCTGTCTTTATATATTAAGGTCAGTACCATTCATCACTATCCACAGAATGTACAACCTTGTTTAGTTTTGTCAGGTTTTATCTCGTTTTTATTTGTTCGGGTTTTTTTTAATTAAACATACTAGCATAATTGGTAATTATGATTTGCCCTATTTACAATGATTTGAGAGGTGTGATGCCACTTTCCCATATCGGCAGTTGCTTTGAAATTGAAAACACTATATATCCTAATTATAACCCATCAGAAGTTGAACAGGATATTTTTTCCTCATTAATTTTTGTTTAAAAAGGGCTTAGTGTTCGGGTGCTGGGTGCCTCTAAATCCAAGCATGTGGATGTCCCCAACTCCGATACACAGGACTCGAGGTGCCTGAAATCCTTTTATCCAGGTGGCACCCCGGCCCACGTACACTAGTTGAGGATTCCCAAGTCCCTTTACGCGTACGTCTAATAACACTGACATTATAAATAGTAATAAAAGTATAAGTAATACTATGTAAGTAAAACAAAGGAAAGAAATAAAGTCAAAACGCGCTAATAATTAATAAATAAAAACAAGCACACTATTTAAAAAAAAGTCCACATATTTATTAAAAAACAATGACAAACAAATAACTACGCATAATTAAGGATAAACAATAAAGTAATACAAACAACACGACCCGTGAAACCTGCCTATAAAAAAAGTAAGAAAATAACAAATTTTAATATGAACTGTCCCAACCAACAGCAATAAGTTGCAAATAACGATAGGTACTTCATGTTTACTCAAAAATGAAAATAGAAGGACACTAAATACAGTAAATATAACCGACAATTAGGTTGAACAGGGTAGACCAAAAATGATGAATGAGTGAAGACAAAGGATCATATCATGCTAGTACACTCTCCTCCTAATTCCTTTAAACAAAAGGATGGGGGGGGGGGGGGGGGGCGGGCTTAATGTTTATCACCGCTGCAAGAGCTAGTAGACCTTTTGAGAACTAACCCTTATCAGGGTCTCATCATGCTAGTCGATATAAACTATTCGTCTTTTCAGGACTAACCCTTATCTGGGCCTCATCATGCTAGCGGATATATACTTTTCGTCTTTTCGGGACTAACCTTATCAGGGCCTCATCATGCGAGCGGATGCTATTCGTCTTTTCAGGACTAATCCTTATCAGGGTCTCATCATGCTAGTTGATATATACTATTCGTCTTTGCAGGATTAACCCTTATCAGAGCCTCATCGTCCTAGCGGATAGATACTATTAGTTCCTTTAGGGCTAGGTATTAATCATACACTGCACTAAAGTTGACAGAGTTAATTTATTTTTGAACACCCTGATATAACCGACGGACTTCGGTCTAGGTTAAAAGAAATGTGCCTCGCCACTAGAAGGCAAATCCTCAACTAAACCTTGGGAGAGTAAAAAATAATCTGGCGTGCTATCAGGGTACAAAGAGTTAATGTGTAGATAAGGGTGTTTCAATCGTTCAAACAAACATGATTTTCCTCAGATGGGCTGGCTGGTGAAATGTTAATGAGATATTTGATAGAAGATACACGAGTTAACAATGGGTGATCGTTAATATAAAAATGCAAATGTTCCTCGCAGGCATTCTTGATTGATGTGTGAAACAGTAATGTTATTTAAATAGATAACAACAAAGGTCGTGGCAGTGGCGAACTAAACGGGTAAGAGGGTAGCGATACGTACCTTGTGACAGCCAGGAGGGGGGGGGGGGGGGGGCCATCAGATGCTTTTATGACAGTACTATACTGTTAAAAATGTACTTACAAAAAATGTTTCTGTGTGTTTGATTATGGGCGGTGCCAAAAGTAGGATCCTTAAGTACGCCCCTGGGTCGTGGTAGAATAATGACTGATAATAATCGTGTTTGGTATAGGTAAAGTGAGTGTGACTGTGTACTGGCAAAGTCGTTCACACAACAGGTGCGCACACGGGAGTCATCGAGTATGGAACGACTGGTGAAATTTAATTATTGTTTATTAACTCACAGCACATCATCACGTAGACATAGACGAATACAGGTACATCGAATCATATAATTTCCACACTGCATTAAATATATATAATACGGCCTGTCCACATCCTGGCCTATAATAATCTTCATATGGCCTAACCAGTACTCTATTACTCAATAAAGCCTGCTCACACGGCAGCTATAATAATCTTCCTATGGCCTAAACAGTACTCCATTACACAATAAAGCCTGCTCACACGGCAGCTATAATAATCTTCATATGGCCTAAACAGTACTCCATTACACAATAAAGCCTGCACACACGGCAGCTATAATAATCTTCATATGGCCTAAACAGTACTCCATTACTCAATAAAGCCTGCACACACGGCAGCTATAATAATCTTCATATGGCCTAAACAGTACTCCATTACACAATAAAGCTTGCTCACACGGCAGTTATAATAATCTTCATATGGCCTAAACAGTACGCCATTACACAATAAAGCCTGCTCACACGGCAGCTATAATAATCTTCATATGGCCTAAACAGTACTCCATTACACAATAAAGCCTGCACACACGGCAGCTATAATAATCTTCATAAGGCCTAAACAGTACTCCATTACACAATAAAGCCTGCACACACGGCAGCTATAATAATCTTCATAAGGCCTAAACAGTACTCCATTACACAATAAAGCCTGCACACACGGCAGCTATAATAATCTTCATAAGGCCTAATAAATCTTTACTGCAGTTTATCACATAGGCTGTACACACAGCGAAATATATAAGTCGACATTTTCTTAAGCCCTACGTAGGCATACACTATCCAAAAACCACTGCGACTCGACCTACATGGTCCACGCCCAAAACGCAACTCCCAAATCACACACACTAGTCCCGCCAAAAAACCCCGTCACGAGACTCAGCTGTCTTGAACACCGCTCTCGATAATACATGCAGACTAGCTGCGAGCTATTCACATGGCTCAAAACAGTACAGAATAAATACATCTCAACATTTGAGATTAAACAGCGTTCACACGCTTATCTGTACTCTGTCACTCGAAAAATAGGAAAAGATAATTCTATCCTAAAGTCAAACAAGTATCCGCTTAATCAAGCGTTGCGACTCGAAATTTAATTTGTCCAAAACATTCTAAAGATTACTTCCCCTTCCATAAAGTCCACTTGCAACAGTTACCACCCCTTCCGGGAAAAAAATGTTCTATCATTTTTTTTGAAAAAATTAACTCCCAAAAACAAAAAATTTAGAAGAAAATGAAGCTCTAACATATGCTTACAAAAATCATCTTATTTTAAATCAAATTATATCTACAACAAATATCAGCATTAAAGTGTAAAGTGGCAATTAAAGCATACAGCATAATCAGCTAAGTATAAAAAGTAATTAGCTAAATATACAAATATGATCAGTTCCAAAATTAAGTCAAGTATACGTAGTACAAACCAAACCGACAACAACCAATCGAAAGAGAAAACACAAGATCAATCAAAAGAAGAATGATCTGTAAAAAAGGAAAGTAAGAACTCAACAATACCATATACTCATAATTAAGTTGGACAATTACATGTAAAATAAATACTTACTTACTTAGTCTTTCCCCTTCTACCGTGAGGTGTAGAGGTCAAATAAATACAACTATCATAAGTAGATATCATATCAAGTCATATAACCACTCCAACAATACAAAGAATGGAAGTATAATTGTTGAAAGAAGACAAAGTATACAAGTAGAATCAAGTAAAACGAAGATGAG
The DNA here is from genome assembly GCA_024509875.1 of Oreohelix idahoensis. Taxonomy (NCBI): domain Eukaryota; kingdom Metazoa; phylum Mollusca; class Gastropoda; order Stylommatophora; family Oreohelicidae; genus Oreohelix; species Oreohelix idahoensis. Next base: position 1,009,386 of record JAMPIV010009715.1, read on the forward strand.
GTACGAAAGTATAAACAAGATATGAAATCCATACCGAAAAGTCAACAGAAAAGAAGGAATGAAATGAAGAATAGTTACCAAAGACAGATAGAAAGCACAGGCACGAACGCAGAGAAAGTCAATAACAATACATACTAATAAATGTTTTGATCAGATAACCTATTCATAAATAAATATATAAACATGATCGTAAGGCACAATACAAAATATCAAAGTATATCTATACTAACACCACCAAAAAATAATTTATAACTAAACAAAACCTAATAAGTAATTTAACCAAGTTACAAGAGTTATACAAAACTAAAATAAATAAATTATAGGCATCGAACAAACAAGTAATAGCATTGCTATAACTAATACGACCAACACACAATCGAGCGCTAAAATAAAAAATACATCATAACAAAAAACAACTTTTTACAAGAACTAATCACTCTACATAATAATCATCTCGCACTGACAAATGCTAGGCACCCACACAAAAATTACAATGCCAAAAAATAAGTAATTTTTTTCAAAAGTACCGTACAAACATATTTTTTTACGATAAGTTACATAAAAACAGTATTTAATTTTTAAGTAATTCAAAATGACTAAAAAACTAATAATGAAATCAACTTTTAACAAAATGAATGACACATAAAACAAAATCATATCTCGAACAAACCCTTAAATCAACACATGTAAATTTAATTCAACCTTTAAGTTCTTTCTGCTGACAATTACGTTCAGCTCAGTACAATGCTATTTAGCTATAACTTTATCTCTTACTCAAATCGATAAGATATACATTATAAATAAATCTACACTTTGTTGCTAATATGAAATATGCAAAAGGTTCTATAAAAATATCTACAAACAAAAAAAAAATACATTTTTTTTAAAAAAATAATCTGCTAAGAAAATAATCTGCATGCCTGACCTGCAAGAAATCAAGTTCTGGAAAAATCAAAGTTTCACAATATGTTGACAAATCCAAATACAAGATCATTTATGATACATGCAAGCTATTTTCAAAATTACATTTCACAACATAACAGATAATTCACATCTTCTCTGTATGTTCTATATATTAATTAACCATGAGATCAAAACATGAGAAAAATTTAAATTAAGTGAATAACGAACACTCAGGACTATCTAAAAGTAACCACTACATCAACACAATAAATGAGTTTGTGCTTAGGGCTGGCAATCTCATCATGTACAAAAACTATCCTAAACAACACAGTTGCAAACATTCTAAGTTGAACAGAGTAGTATAGAGGACAATAATTACATGCTACACATTATCAATCACAATAATATATAAATAGCATAAAAATGTATTAACATGTCATCAAACTACCGACATAAAAATAACAACAATTAAAAAAAATTATGGCAATCAAAAGATGCATAGAAATAATCATTACAACAAAATTATATGTTATTTCAAAACAACAACATGTCATGTACTAATATAGAATACAAAAATATTTACTATCTAAAAAAAAAAATCAGACGCAAAATTTCCCACTCTCTTGTAAACATGCTTGACCTTCAGTAAGTAACACCTCAGATTCTAGTTAGACGCTGACAGGTTTTCGGTTGACCACTCGAGCGTAAAGTTGACCTACATATCTGACCGTCAATATGTCACAGAAGCCTTGACTCTTATCGCAAAGTAGCTTCTGTCAACAAATACAAATGAAAATTTCCATTTTACTCAATAGTGAAATTTAATGAGAAAAACGTATAAATGAAATTGACAATTACCCAGCACCGGCTTGTGTAAAGCACCGGTCTCTTCACGATGTCATCAGCTCTTCCTATCACATGTAGATATCACAGAATACTTGGGGAGAACATGACCGACCTTGAATGTAGCCGCTGCCGTACGCTGAAACAAAGTCTCACATTCACAACAACAAGTAGAGCAAGCAATAGTATTCAAGCATCCACTGTTATTTTTACTCTGTTTACCTTGATTATAAATGACTCTGGTCTCATGTTGAACAAAATTAGCACAATTGCGCTTATTATTTGTTCTATGATCAAAATACTTATTATTACCGTTGCCTTGTTTACAAATAATGACTTTAGTCTTTTGTTGAGGGACATTACTCTGGTGATGTAAAGCAACATTTGAAAAGCTGTAATCTTTATCACACTTTCCAATACTCTTACAATCGTACCTTTGAGATTTGTTAAAGTGTTTACTGTTTCTTGGAGAAGGAAAATTATTACTTACTGATATCCCTTGGTACTGTTTAATCTTGGGGTTATCTCTCTTACTAGAACTGTTTTTCTTTTCCCCTATGGGAATATATTTACCAATTGTTTCAAACTGACTGTGCTGAGTTTGACAACTGCCAGAAACAATAGTATCTCTATTGTTCCGCATATGGGTTTCATCTTTGGAACAAGTAGTAATAGTCTCAACACCCGCTATTAATTTCTGAGTATTTCCAATAGTCGAGAAATATTTGCTCTTATGAGTCTTGTCCTGAAATATATCACCTTTCTTTTCCTGATTAACAGAACTGGTTGTTACACTAGAATCTTTGTTGTTCTGACGCCAAGAATTATTACTAGAATTATCAGTAATATTAGAACTTGGAAAGTTGCATTTACCACGAAAAGATCTATTTTTACTCTGTATGACCTCTCTATGAGCAAAAAGTGTATGGGGCTGACTTTTCGCAACTTTCTGTCTATCACTGTCATTATTGACAGAAGACCAAATTTTGTTGTTCAAAACAACGATGTCAAGCAGGCCATCTACTCATTTTCTTGCCTGTGCAATCTCCACATCTCTATGTGAGATCTCTTCACCTAATTTCTTGTTTAAACTCTCAACTCTTAAAACTTTGCAGCTTTCCTCTGCTAGTAAATTTTCAATCTTAGCGACCTTCTCTTTCTCAGCCGTCAACTCCACTAATGTCTCTTTCTCTAACTGTTCTTTATTTGCTCTCAACTGAGTCAACTCTAGTTGTAGTGACTGAATCTTAATATAATCATTGCTATTATTAAGCTCATCAATCTTTTCTGGAATCATCGCATTCTTTTCTTCCTGTTGGAGACCAAGATTCGCAATATCATCCATCAAATCAAGAAGTGACTCTGTATAAGCCCTATCACGTTTATCGGTCTCAACTTTCAATTTCTCATAAATCTGTTTATTTTGTTGGACCTCCTGTGTAATATTTTCCACCTCAATTTGCTTATCTTTCATCTGGACTTCTAATTGCTTTATCTTCAACAATGCTAAATCCAAACTTGCCTGCACACCAGCTAGTTCCGAATTTGATTTATCTAAATCACTTGTTAGTCTGGACACTGTTTCATGTAGCCTATTCATTTCAGTAGTACTCTTTACACAACTGTCCCTTTCCTGTAGGGCACTCCGTTTGTTCCTTCTTATTTGCTCCTCATCTTCTAACTTCTTTTTCTGATCATCAGACATGTCGTTGCGCACTATCTTACGTATACTCTTCATTATCTGATCGCGTTCAACACCCATATAGTGGTACGAAAACAATCGAAGATCAATAACCAGTAACTGCGCTAAATCTTTAGCCATCCTTAGATGAGGATGAGAGTGAAAATTCTCCTCAGCAAAATATTTTAGGGCTTTTGCCGCATTGACCAAAAATTTGTCTATCACATGTTCCTCAAGCTCTGGGCTTTTTAATTCTTGAAAATCTCTACCTTCTTCCAACAAATAAGACAATACAGGCCTCATATCCTCAGGATCTATATCATCATCATCCATAGTGATTCACTTACTTAATCAAATATATATAGTAATCACTTACAGTTATGACAAATTACTGTCTACAAAAGTTGGGACAATCACCTTTCCAGATCACAAAGTTAACTATTTGTCAAGAAATTAGCTTATTCCTTAATTCTGTATCACCAATTTCTTTTTATAGCATCTTTATCAAGTCACATCATTATCAGGGAAATCGACATATGTCAACAGCCATTAACACCTATGCATAAAATCTTAATCATATGTCAAATTATACATAAATAACAATAACAACAGAATGAGCAATTAGGGAGGTCCAATGACATGCATGAAGTGACACAATTTACACAAGAAAAAATCACTTATCTGTCAACAATCCCGTTCCTTTCCGCCACGACACTGGATATCACATAGACTGCTAAAACCTCCACTGCGGGAAAGCACTGGAACTTGATTCGTTTCTCTTCAGGTAATTTCGTCAATATGATATGTGCTTAACAATGCACAAGTTGACAGGAACCATAATACAGCACACACCGCAACTCTTGACTCTTCTTTAGTTTGAAATGTACACGGCAACTCCGTGTATCATAACATCTTGAACTTGTGATGGTGATAACTGGCACAGGTAACCCGAATATTGCAGAAATCTGTCACAACCCGTACAAATGCTGGTACAAATACTGTCCAAGTCCAATTGAACGCTCTTGACCACTGCAGACGTTGTTGTAGTCTATAGGCATGAAATAGGACGTCAATTGCTACTGGTGTAAAGTTGCATACTACCAAATAAAGCGTGCGTGGTTTCTCAAATGCGCCACCCAGGCAGATAATAACTAGGTCGAAGTTCCGAAGTACAGTAGATTCACTTTACCCTCTTGTTTCAAGTACATATCACTGTAGAGGTAACAATTTCTTAATCACACACGCCACACAGGCACATCTTAAATGATATCAAATGATACGAAAGCTACGCCACTTAGGCTATCGACGCGAATAGTCGTAGATGTCAGATCCTGTTAACTGAAAACAACCAAATGATAATAATCGTGTTTGGTATAGGTAAAGTGAGTGTGATTGTGTACTGGCAAAGTCGTTCACACAACAGGTGCGCACACGGGAGTCATCGAGTATGGAACGACTGGTGAGATTTAATTATTGTTTATTAACTCACAGCACATCATCACGTAGACATAGACGAATACAGGTACATCGAATCATATAATTTCCACACTGCATTAAATATATATAATACGGCCTGTCCACATCCTGGCCTATAATAATCTTCATATGGCCTAACCAGTACTCTATTACTCAATAAAGCCTGCTCACACGGCAGCTATAATAATCTTCATATGGCCTAAACAGTACTCCATTACACAATAAAGCCTGCTCACACGGCAGCTATAATAATCTTCATATGGCCTAAACAGTACTCCATTACACAATAAAGCCTGCACACACGGCAGCTATAATAATCTTCATATGGCCTAAACAGTACTCCATTACTCAATAAAGCCTGCACACACGGCAGCTATAATAATCTTCATATGGCCTAAACAGTACTCCATTACACAATAAAGCCTGCTCACACGGCAGCTATAATAATCTTCATAAGGCCTAAACAGTACTCCATTACACAATAAAGCCTGCTCACACGGCAGCTATAATAATCTTCATATGGCCTAAACAGTACTCCATTACACAATAAAGCCTGCACACACGGCAGCTATAATAATCTTCATAAGGCCTAAACAGTACTCCATTACACAATAAAGCCTGCTCACACGGCAGCTATAATAATCTTCATAAGGCCTAATCAGTCCTCCCTTACACAATAAACCCTGCACACACGGCAGCTTTATCTTCATAAGGCCTAATAAACCTTTACTGCAGTTTATCACATAGGCTGTACACACAGCGAAATATATAAGTCGACATTTTCTTAAGCCCTACGTAGGCATACACTATCCAAAAACCACTGGGACTCGACCTACACGGTCCACGCCCAAAAACACAACTCCCAAATCACACACAGTAGTCCCGCCAAAAAAACCCGTCACGAGACTCGGCTGTCTTGAACACCGCTCTCGATAATACATGCAGACTAGCTGCGAGCTATTCACATGGCTCAAAACAGTACAGAATAAATACAGCTTAACATTTGAGATTAAACAGCGTTCACACGCTTATCTCTGTCACTCGAAAAATAGGAAAAGATAATTCTATCCTAAAGTCAAACAAGTATCCGCTTAATCAAGCGTTGCAACTCGAAATTTAATTTGTCCAAAACATTCTAAAGATTACTTCTTCTTCCAATCCATTAGCTGTTGTTTCCGTAATCGAAGTGACTGGCAAACGGGTGATCAGCCCGTTGGTAAAGATTACTTCCCCTTCCATAAAATCCACTTGCAACAATGACATAAGTGTAAATAGTGCTGGTGAAAAGGACAAAGGTGGTCACATAACAGAAACTGCCTTTGGGGAGGTAAGGGATAGAGACTTGCCTATGCTATGTCCAGCTTTATGAGATATAGTGACGACCACTTCCCTTCCTCGTGGCCTTTGCCTTCTCTAACTCAAGTGCAGTTAGGTACCCATTTATAGCTGGGTAGGCAGGAGCGTGCCGGTAACTAAACCGTGAGATACAGGCGGTTCTAACCACTCTGCCAATCGGAAGCTCTACAAATACGAAGAGAACATAAAAAGCTGCACACACAAAATAAATAAAAAAGCAGACACAAAGGAGAGAGCTGACACACAGATTGGGAGAGCTGTTTGTGGGAAGTGGGTGCAAGTTTTGCTAAGGTGGGACAACGAGAAAAAGAAGTAATTGCTGTAACAACTCACAAGGGGATCTTGCAATGCGCAAGAAGTATTATGTATTAAAACTTGTGGAGTGTAGCAAGGTGGATGTTAAATAATAAATTAGTTCCCAGAGATGGAAAAGAGAACTGGTGAACTAGAGGTAAGGATGGCACTGGACAAGCAAGGAAGATAACTGCACAGTTCTATATGGTAACCGTAGAAGAGAGCTGTGAAGCAAGTCACCTTCTCCATAGACCTATCCTATGCTCCAAGGGTGTCTATAAATAGTCGATGCGAAATGCAGCTCGTTAATTATCTCTACAGATTTTAACATATTAAACGTTCTTTTGCATGCACACAAGCATACAATTTTGAACTGTAACTGGAATATAAATAAAACCAATCAACTGCTATTTATAAAATATATCAGTACAATTTACTAATTAAAATAGATGTCTTGTATATGTTTTAGATGAGTATTTACAAATTCACCAGCTGGAAATTAATAAATTGTCAATGTATCTTCTCATCATATCCGGCCTATGGTGACGGTTGGTTTTATTGTAACCGGGGCAGGTGTTCCTTAGGACTGGAACGGCACCATTTTGTAACCTGCATAGTGGCAGTGCCGTGTTATATGCAG
>JAMPIV010009716.1:0-15000 GCA_024509875.1 Oreohelix idahoensis
TTAATCACTATGTCGAAATACAGATTTGCTTCAACCAATCAACGATCACCGTTCGCCAGTCTCTAAGAATGAATAAATTATACTGTTCACGCATTCCACGCAAGATGGCGGCTAAATCTGAATAAAATTAGGCTGTATGAGCAAAAGACGAAACCGGAGGAAACCAATCAACTTGCTCCGCCAGGAACCAACCGAAAGCTTGCCTTAAGTATTTACCTGCCTATATAATCAGGCGGATTTTATGCTAACCACGCAACCCCGAACTTGACGCCAGAGATACTGACTGAAGAGGAAGAAGCTGTCACCTTGATTTGTTGCTTACCTGAGGGCATCGACCTGCAACCTACTTCACTAGTCGAGTCAAACTGGCCTTTTTTTTTTAAATCTTGGAGGGTAAATATAAATTTACGATAACCTTTAGGAAAAGAGGCTTACAGCAGACCGATTGTATCTTGAGGAAATTTAGTATAATGATTGTATTTCCTATTATGATTAAATAGACGAAGACTAATAGGACTCATACTTCAATCTACTGTCAGTCTATAACTTCAGTCTATTGTCTCTGATAACTCCAAACTGCAATATAACCAAAACAGTCCTTGTTAGGACTCAATCTATTGTCAGTCTATAACTTCAGTCTATTGTCTCTGATAACTCCAAACTGCAATATAACCAAAACAGTCCTTGTTAGGACTCAATCTATTGTCTCATCTAACTCCACTGCAATCTACTCCTATATCTCCCACCTGATATATATAACCAAAAACAGTCCTCGTCGCATATACTCCTATCATAAGAACATAACGTTATTGTTAGGATATATGTTACCAGCTTGTATAGCACTCGTCAGAGGGGGCCTGGGATTATAGGGGGTAGGACATTGTTGTATCACACCTAGGTGTACATATTATTGGATTTATTCATGTATTGATTTATATTATGGGATGTATTCATGTATTAAATGTATTCATGTATTGAATCTATATTATTGAATGTATCCATGTATTAGTTTATCAGAAAGAATGCTTTGCAAGTAGACACCTGTCTTGTCTCGCTATTGCTAAATCATACAGAGCCATGTTGTCATTCATCCTACATGCATACATCTGAGACACGCTCATTTCACTCACACTAGAAATAGGTGGGCTTGAGGACAGAAATTAGCCCCTATTTTTGCTTTGTTACAGGTTCATTTGTGTCCTAAAAACCTGAGTTCGTATGTTCGAGTCAATCCCGCTGCCTGGAACTTCGCAGGAGCATAGAGATTGTACAGAAGCTACATCTTTAGTCCCCCTCAGTCTTGGGTGGGCTAAAGTAACGAGCCTCAGCAGGAGTTGTGTGAACCAAACTACGGAGAACAGAACTGTTTAAGAGAGATGAGTACACATTAGTACCATTTCTGTCAGCATTGTGAGCATAGAAACTGTCAGTGATGAGAAAGTGACTTAGCATAGCAAGAGACAAAATTAACAGCATAGCTGATAAGTGTTATATCCTTAATTAACAGCACAGCTGATATAATTTTTGTTCCTATAATTGGAAAACTTGTTGTAATATTTATTTACACACACATATATATATATATATATATATATATATATATATATATATATATATATATATATATATATATATATATATATATATATATATATATATATATATATATATATATATATATATATATATATATATATTTGTAAATCACATGTAAACTTACAATTCCATTACATCCCATTTTTTTTTTCAACATTCACCCTTCAGCACAAGAGTAGATAGTGTATATACTAAATAAATACTTAGGAAATTGTATTTGAAGCCTTGTCAATTTTATCATTGTTAAGCAAAATCTGTTTCCTTGTTTATTAATATCACAGTTAGTTACACAGCGGAGGGGGGCGCTTTATGTCGGTCTCCTCTCTACTATTGTTTCGAGATCAGATCATTCACAGCCGTAACTAATTTGTGATACCAGTAGTCCTCTCAGATACTGGGACTTCACCATTTTCTGCAGAAATTCTATTTCTGTAATTGTCAGTACTATACTGATCCAAGAGCCAAATAAAACCTCTCGCCACAACTACTTCCTTTTGATGAATTGCTCATGTTGTCTGTCAGACATTTTTTGTGCCAAAAGTTTCTACAGGATGGGATAATCTCCCCTATGCCCAGCCTTCCTTAGTCACCCTCTACAACATGCCTGGTATGCTAGTGTTTTACTATTATTTGCTACTTTTTCAGGTTCTGGTGACACATGGGAGATATTAACAACTGAGAATCATAACATGTTATGTAGGCATATGGTCTTTATTATTAGTGCCGTTTGGAAATATGACTGGAGCTGAGTGCTAAGCAAACAATCTTGAAGAAAGGAACCTTGAATAGTAGATACAAACCGCAACCAGAGAACAAGAACAAAAGTTTATATCAAGTGATTGGTGGTTAAATGGCAGGTAGGTTGACAGTCTAATGGTGTTCTTATAAAACATTTTACTTAAGACAAATGAAAGTTGATTAAATATCAGACTACGGATTCTAGGCCTTGACACCCTCCCCCTAGTTCTTGTTTGGTTTTTTTGTTCGTTTATTTATTTTTAGTGTATTTTATTTTCTCTTCTGTTTTGTATTGTGTTTATTTTTTTTATTTTGATGAACACACACACAATTTGATAATTTTTATTTGCTCTATTTAGAATGACTGGGCGGATTTAGAATTTATGCCAGTTTCACATATCGGCAATCGTACCTATTAGTTGGACCTGAAAACAATATATATCCTAATCACAACCCTTCAGAGGTTGAACAGGATATCTCTCATCATCAAGTAAAAAAAAAATTCAGAGAACAATCGTCTGGCAGAGTGGTTAGAGTGCTCGCTTCTCACAGCACAGTTACTAGGTTCTGAGTCCCAAACCTGGTCGCATCATGCGGTTGAAATGAAGAACAGTGGGGTGTCTGTTAGATATTGCCTTAAAAAAAAAAAGAATTCAGAGATGAAGTAAAAAGGGGTTAGTTAGGTTTTGATATGATAAACCTAACCCTAATGACGTTGGCGACTTACTAGGATGACATCAAAGAACATGGCCCACTAATATTCATTTAAACCACGTCATGCTCCAGTCAACTCAGCTACAAATGCATACCTAAATCTGCTCATGAGTTATGGAAGGCAAAGCATAGAGAAAGGGAACTGGTCACTCCACGTCATAAAGCTGTGATCTGGTACAGTGAAGTCTACCACTTCATTCCCCTGTGGCAGTATCTAGGCCTACTGTGTGACTACGTTTCACATTTAGAACTGAACATGAACTAAACTGGTTCTAAAAAGCTAATATCAGCAATGAAAAGAGAAATAGCAAAAGATATGAAAAGTAGACACATGTTTATGATACAGTAATAAAAGGTGGCCTAGGCCTAATTTAAAAAAGAATTACAATGATCACTTAAATTGAAAATCACAACAGACTGAACTAGTAAGAAGGGAGCCCCCCCGCCCCCCCCCCACCCCCCCCCCCCCCCCCCCCCAGTGAGGCCTTAAGCTATAGGAAGTTGTGCAGGCCCTATTTAGTAATTGATAACCGAGAGTAAGGCCGTGTAACAAATGAACTTGGCAAGAATGCCGCCCAGCATAACAAATCAACGCGATGTTGTTGGAAGGGTTACTCCATTAGAGCTTTAAAAATATACCTTGCATTTTTCGGTTTCAAATCATTTATTAGGCCTATAGCAAAAAATAGGCTACTTCAAATTTGTTGAGAAAGGCCCCTTCAGACTGTGAGGCCCTAAGCTGTAGCTTGTTTAACTTTTGCATAAATCCGGTCCTCCCTCCACCAAGACAAACGAAAACTGGGACGGAAACATCTTAGGAAAGAGGGAATGCGGTGTGGTGTGTCCGAATGTATCATAAATGCATGAACAAAAAATTATGGAGAGACATTACCACCCCGATAAACTAAACATCGATGGGGATATGAATGATGGCTACATTATGAGGCTGCTAGGGTTATACGCTCCCAATAAAGTCCTACATAAGACGTTTTACAAATTTATTGCGACGACAAGATAATAAATACGCTTTCCTAACCTTTAATTTTTTCCAGTAGAGCCCATCAGGTGTTGTTTTTTCCTTTAAAACTCGTGGAATTGTCACACTCGTTTTCTTAAAGGAGGTCGCCATTTTGGATCTGAACTTCCGGATGTGTGAATCTATTTATTGGCAGAAGTTTCGCATAATTAAATTGTAAAATCTCTCTTACAACTTTTTAAAATAGTACTAATCCTGAGATAAACCACTCCCACATATCTTAAAAAATACATAACCAGTCAAAAGTGTGTTTTATTTATCATATTATATTAATTAATTTTCATTTGATAGGATAGCCCCCTGAATGTAAATAGGTCAAGCGCCCTACGCGGATTGGAAAGAAAAGATCTCAGGCCTGGCCAGACGTCACAGCATAAATTAATTTCCTCGAATCCTGGTGTTCTGGCGGCGGGGATTACATTGTTTGATAAAGAGAGCGACGCGATCGGCGGGGATATCGGTCCCCAGCAAGCACCGCCTCTATTGTGTTAAAAGACGCGCAGTAGTTGGTCGGATTAGAGTTGCGATGGATCAGACAGTTAGTGGATCGGGGATAAATCTCGTGAGTAAAAAATACTCTGGGTTCGGACGCAAGTGTTTTTGTTTTAAATGTGGTAGATCAACGTTCTGCTTGAGAACATTAAGAATAGAAACCATTCTTGTGGATTTTATTTGTATTAATTTATTTGCTTCATAATTCTATTAATTCTAGCAGTTTTTACAGCGCTGTCTCTATTTTGCATTGCAGAACAATCCGTGGTGACGTTTGACAAAAATATGGTCTGTTATTTTTTTTTTTTTCAGCTATTGTTTGTGTTCATACTGATTTCAATAATGATAGTGTTATTCAGCCTTCTCGAGAATAATCTAACTACAATGAAAATGTATATCCCTACGTGACTTTTTTTTCCTGGTATTAGTAATGATACAAATAGTATTTTATCAACGTATATCTTATCAGCAAATCAATAACAATATCTTCAACAACCCCCCCCCCGCCCCCCCCCCCCCCCCTCCCATAAATAAATAAATAAAACTAAATAAAAAACTTCATTACGTTGGGGAATTTGTATCGATACATTTATCGAGACCACTAATTTATGTTAGGTGCTTTTGTTACAGTTTTTTTTTTTTTTCGCTGTGGTGGTATGGGATTACTTTTCATGTTATGCATTGTTTCCTTGAAACTCCACTGAGTTAGTCTAGACATACTAAGAGCAAGAGATTAACCTGCGTTACCGATCAGAATCTATCAGTTATTATCTAACAAATATTTGTTATCCAATCAGGCAAGCCAGTTTAGATTGTTGAGTCATTGTTGCGTACATAATTGAGTTTGAATGTGAAATGTTTTTTTTTTTTTTTAAATGGCATGTTACGCAATATGAGGTTACATACATGATCGTTTGGACATATTCTTCGCGCGCATCCACACTATACGTCACATTTTCATCACTAGGACATTTGACTAATGCGTTCATTTACGGCTAGGAAAAGTAAAATGTATCGATGAAGTGCCCACGGTATAAAACGGAGAAAGCTTAACAATCGTGTAATAACTACCTATCCATGTTATACATTAGTAGTACTTCACAGCTTACGTCAAGTTGCCGATACGTTCTGGTTGTCAGTTTATATGAATAATAATGATTTCACAATAAAGTTAATTAAATCTCAGACCGAAGGGTCTTTTGTGTTTGGATATGCGCCCTAATATAACCGACTAGGTTGAAAGGGACGCGCCTCGCCAAAACGAGGCAAAACTTTATAATAAAAAAAAACAATAAAGTTATTTATTTCAAAGAAAACTTCTTTTCTATAATTTAATACACAAAAACAAAATATATATTTTCTCTTGCTTGCTTTCTCTGAATTTTTGTCTCCCTTGTAATATTTATGTTTGTTTATACAGTCTCTTCATATTCTGATTGTGCAAGACTAGCAATACTGTTACTCATTACTTTCACACAATATTCTAGTAGGCTGTGGTGAAGTGGGATGTTATAAATATTTATAGGGGACTTAGTGTACTGACTGAGATCAGCTGTGAAGGTATCTATATCTATTAAAAGTAGTGTATTATAGATAACCTTACTTGCTACCACATATCTCTTATCTCAGTCAGAATTATTCTGGAATAGTGTGATGCTACGTTATGTGTCTAGGGTATGAGTATGGTGAAGTGTAAGTCACAACAACAGACAGATAAACAATTTAATTTAATCCACTACTCTTAACAACACTGTGACACTCACATACATATAACACTCTATGAGAATAGCTTAAAGAAGTCACTCGTAACGGTTCAAATAACAATATGTATTCATTACTAGCATGAATGAATATGTGTCCTGATTCAACTACAAGGGAACCAGGAATCACAATCAATTTAAATTACAAGTTATGTACAGAATGTATTTAATATGAATATTGTAGTGACATATTTTATTACAAATGTTCTATGTGTGTCAGTTTTGTAGTAGTAAAATGAGGTAATACTGGTTTTGTTTTGTTCAAGCTCTGTTGGTATTGGTCATCATGACTTCAATAGTTTGTCTTTAGGGACTATTATTGGAGATGTTCACAGTTCCTGATTTTAAGACAAGTAAATTCCCCTCTGAATGGTATTTTTTATAAAGTTATTTCAAGATGAGGGGACATAATGTTGAGCTCAGCTGGCCAATTCGCTTATCTGGCGTGATGGCGGCAGGAAAGGACTCCTCTGCTCGAATTCTCCTCTGGGCTCAGGAGACACCTCACTGATAGCTAAAAAGACCAAGGAGTATGCTGTCCGACTCTGGATTCAGCAAATCTCTGACCAGATGCTGCTCACTACCATCAAGACCACTGTCCCTGAAATCAAGAAGGATGTACCTTCTACTTCATAACTAATTTATATTCTCTTTTACACTGATCACAATACAGCACAAACATTGCGTTCAGAGCGTTAGGCCAACAGTCAGCTTCATTTGAAATACTTTATTCCAGTATTACCCTTCTTAATGGTTACTACGCCTCTGCACTTCCAGCATTATTTCTTTCTAGTCCATCATCCAGGTGTCAGTGTACTATTTGGCCATTCCATGCCGTTTTACTTCTCTCCGACACCCTCTGTTCAGGCTGGAGCATTATAGGCTTTACCTCACGTTTGCCACTGAACTACACATATATATACAGGCATAAATCAACAATTCACATTCAATTTTTCATTAAAAGATACTGAATGGTTCAAGCTTACCACAATTTCATGGAAATAAACACAGATACGTTGATTAGCAATGAATTCTGGCACAAACTGGCACAAATTCCGTTCTGCCTATGTTCCAGGCTTTTATTTTAGCAAAAATGTGAGCTGGCTTCAACGTACTGTCGCTTTATCAAGCTTATTTGAATTAGTGGTCTCGAACTAACGCTCCCAAGTGTGTATATCAGCGAGACTGGCCAATGAGCCACGTTTCGACAAGTGTTTGAAAAAATGTTATCTTTTCCCGTCTCCCCTAACAACCAAGATAGTATTTATAACCCGACCAATCGTGGTTAGGCTTTCATTTGTTGCGCTCCAATCAATTTGGAGTTTACATGGTAGGCTATTTATGTAACGTAAGGTTTTTTCAAACACGTTATAAAAAAAATTTTATGAGCAGAAATGATTTTATGCTGTCAGGCACCCCCAATATTTTATTTTGGGTATAATTTATTAATTCCTGGACTATTGGCGTAACGTTTTACATATTATTTGTCAGCAAGCCCTAAGGAACCCAAAAATACTAATTTAAAGGAGCTACGTGGCTGCGTTCAAAATATGCAATTTCTTCTACCTCCTGTTTAGAAGATGTGCTGTCTGGGTACTGTTATGTGTTCAAACGTAAACCCATATAATGTTGTCTTTTCTAATAAGAGTCTGTTATGATTTATAAACCTAACTCTGGGAAAGGGTAGTGTATTTTATCACTGTCCGTCTGAAAAAAAATTAGTGCATGTAGACTTACACGCGTGATGGCAGCATTTGCGTATCGCGCGAAGCGTGTTTAGTGTTCGGCTTTTTGCCTCTCCCTTCTCTTTTTATCCTTTTGTCCATCTGTTCGTTCGTTTTGGTAACGCAGTATAATTAATGTTAGGATTAATTTAGGTCATTACGCAGGGCCATTCAATGTTTTTTCCAAGAAATACAGCACACGTTTCATTGAAGAAGGCGGGTAATAATACAGTAAGCTTTACTATCAACGTGAAAGCGTTACAATTTGCAGACGAAGCAGAAAACAAGGGGGATTTCGAGTACATTCTTTGGGACAGCACTGTCATTTTACCATTGCTCTTCTCTTTATTAATTTTATTTGTTAGGCTTCATATTTACCTAATAATTTATATATGTGGATTAGAATATTTCATGACATAGGCCTATAAGGTTACCAAACTCAATTTGTATAGCATTCTAAAATTTTAGGTCATTATGTCGTCTTCTACCTTTTTGACTCTGTATTTTTTGTTCTTTGCTTTTTCTTCCGTCTCGTCTTATTCTTATTTATCCTCGAAGTTCTTGACATCAGCGTTATGATTCACAGTCTCTCCCACACTCTTTCTTTCTGTCTCGTTCTATTATAAATTTAATGCAGTCGAATTATGTTTTCTCTTATCTTTTAGTATATGTTTCTTTGCGTGTCCATCACAATCTAATATCATGCATTTAAACTTTAAATGTAACGCTGTCTATTGTATACAATTATTTCTTACGACCATGCATTTTCAGTATATGTAGCTTTTGACACATAATTATTATTTGTGTTTTACATAATTGGAATCAGTATTTCTTCTTCTTCTTTATTTATCGTCCCCAGTAATGTTAAGGACACGGCCGTTTAATTCTCTTAGTTTTATATTCGTCGAAAAGTATGCTTGAACTGTCATTTCGCTCATTAAGTTTTGTATACGGAATAAATGTAATTAGCGTGAATATGAACTATTTAAGTAAATGCTAATTGGTGCGAACATTAACTACAAAACATTAATCCATGACTTCCATAGCGAAAACAAGGTCTGCAAATAAATTTAATTTGGAGCTATACGTACTGTAATGTATATCAAAAGTTGCGATTTTCTCAAGTATGTTTGTGTGTATGTGTGTGTGTGTGTGTGTGGGGGGGGGGGGGGGGGGGAGAGAGAGACCAGCTGCAGTTATATGGAGCGCAAAGGAAATGGTTATAATGTTACTAGTGTAAAAGCCGGTCATAAGACGGGAATTAAATTCAAAAGCACCAATACCTAACGGCAATTTTACTTATTCAAAACTATTAAAAAAACCACTGTGCATCACAAAAGTACACAAGCTTCGTAGCAGCAGCGAGGATCCCAATGTGTGTATACGGGATCATACATTCTATAAATATAGTTTTGTGCACACTGTCATTTGCGCGTTGTTCTTTGGTAAGTGTTACTATTTTCGGGAGAGTACATATAAGGGAAACGATACAATTAATGTCTAACTTTCAACCAAAGTTGCATCCCTTAGCGTTCATTCATTCATTCATAACCATCCACTCCCAAAGGAGCATAGACCTTCAACAAACACATGCCAAGTCCTCCTGTCACGTGCCATCATCTCAAGTTCTTTCCATGTTTTCCTCATCATTTTCACCTCTGTTTCCAGCTCTCTTCTCCAATTGCTTCTTGGTCTACCTCTGCCTCTCTTGCCCTGGGGGTTCCAGAACGAGGACTGTCTTGTAATACTATCAACAGGTTTCCTCAGTGTGTGTCCTATCCATCGCCATCGTCTTCTTCTCATCTCTTGTTCCACTGGCACTTGTCTAGTTCTTGTCCTCAGTTCCACGTTGGTAACCTTGTCATACCATTTAATCCCTCTGTTCTACGCAAGCACCCATTTATGAAAGTCTGTAGCTTTTTGGTTGTTGTTTTTGTTGTTCTCTATATCTCAGAGCCATACAATAGGACTGACTTCACATTTGAGTTGAAGATTCTTATTTTCGTGTTGGATCCGATTTCTCTTGATCTCCATATATTTCCCAATGCAGTGAAAGCTCCTCTTGCTTTTTGTATTCTTAATTTGATATCACTGTCTGTCCCTCCAACTTTGTCTATATTTCTGCCAAGATATGTGTACGACTCTACATCTTGTATTGGTGCTTTTTCAAGTTCAACCCTGTTTTCATTACCTGCATTTATTATCATTATTTTTGTCTTTTCCCTGTGTGTTTTCAGACCCAATTGCTGTGACCTCTCATCGAGTGTTTTCAATTTGTTCTGCATCTGATTACGGTTATGGGACAGAAGAGCCAAGTCATCAGCAAAATCCAGATCATCCAACTGCTTAATCGGAGTCCACTGGATTCCATTTCTGTTGTGTGTTGTTGATGTTCTTATAACCCAGTCTATTGCTAATAAGAAAAGAAATGGAGACAAGAGGCATCCCTGTCGCACTCCTGTTCTTATCCCAAATGGTTCTGTAAGCTGTCCTTCATGAAGAACTCTGCATGTCATGTCTTCATATGTTTTCTTTATTAAATTAATGATCTTCAGGGGAACTCCATAATGCCTCATCAATTTCCAAAGTGATTCTCTGTCTACACTGTCAAATGCCTTTTCGTAGTCCACAAATCCGATGTATAATGGTGAATTCCATTCCAGACTTTGTTCAAATATTATTCTCAAAGTGGCTATTGGTCTGTACAGAATCTGTTTTGTCGAAAATCTGCTTGTTCATCTCTCAGTTTCTTGTCTATGGACTCTTTTAATCTCTCAAGGATAACCCTATTTAATACTTTTCCTGGCACTGATAGTAACATTATTCCTCTATAATTTGTGCACTCTTGTAAATTTCCTTTCTTAAGCAACTTAACCAGATATCCTTCCTTCCATTCTGCTGGTATCTCTTCCTTTTCCCAGACTTTACCAAGTAATTTATATAACATCTCTGTAGCCGTGTCGATATCTGCTTTGATGACCTCTGCTGGAATGCCATCAGGTCCAGACGCTTTTCCATCTCTTAGAAGCTTTATGACTTTCTTTATTTCTTCCTTCGTTGGTCTTTCACCGTTAATTTGTAGCTCTTCTTCTGCTGGCTGGATGTGCGGGGGGTTTTGTGGAGCTGGTCTATTGAGAAGGTCCTCAAAATATTCTGTCCACTTCTTCATTTGCTCTTGTATATTGCTGAGCAGTTTTCCATTCTTGTCTTTTATGAGGCAACTTGTTTGCTTGTATTTCCCTGTCAGCTTCTTTGTGCTGTTATACAGTTCTCTCATATTTCCTGCAGCATCTTCTGCCTCTCTTGCCAACTCCTCAATATACTTCCTCTTGTCTCTTTTGATACTTCTTTTAACTTCTTTGTTTGCTTCTGTGTACACTTCTTGAGCCTTGGCTTTGGAACTTTTGGTTTTGCTTGTGTTTAAATCTGCTTTCTTGTTTTTTTTTCTGTCCTTTATCTTATTGATGGTTTCTGTTGTTATCCATGCTTTTTGTTGTCGTTCCCTTTTCCCCAGTATTTCTTCACATGTCTCCTTCCATACGTTTTGATTTGCTGCCAATAGTCTTCTGTATTCTCTACATCTTCCAGCTGTTGGAGCACTTGGAATTTGTTGGATATTGTGACCGCAAATTTGTCTCTTGTTTCTTGATTTCTTAGATGTCCTACATTAAATTGTTGTCTATAATTTTGCATTGTTGCATATCTCTTGAGTTTCATTTTTACTTTGGCTATCAGAAGGTGGTGATCTGATGCCACATCTGCTCCTCTATATACCTTTACATCCTGCAATGATGATCTAAACTTCTTGTTTATGCATATACGATCAATCTGATTTTCTGTTCTATGGTCTGGTGATATCCATGTTGCCTTTTGTATTCTCTTATGTGGAAACATGCTTCCTCCTATAGCCAGTTGATTTAAAGAACAGAAGTTTGAGAATAGTTCCCCAATTTCATTCATTATTTCTAGCCCCTGTTTTCCCATGACTTCTTCAAAGCCGGTGTTGACTGTACCTATCTTTGCATTCATGTCACCCATCAAAATTGTGATGTCTCTTCTTTTTACTTTTTCCATAATTTCCTGTAGTCTAGTATAAAATGCTTCTTTCACAGACTCTTCTTTGTCATTAGTTGGTGCATAACATTGGATGACATTTACATTTATTTTCTTTTTAGCTGTTTTAAAGGTAGCTGTTATTATTCTGGATCCAACGGCTTCCCATTCAATGAGTGCTTTTTGTGCTTCTTTAGATAACATAAGAGCTACCCCTTCACTGTGGGGTGAACTTTCGTCTTCATGTCCTGAGGACAGCACCAATTCACCTTTGATAAGTGTCTTCCTGTCTAACCCCTTCCACTTTGTTTCACACAGTCCTAGAACCTCGATTTTATATTCCCTCATCTCTGCTGCTACTTGTGCCACTTTCTCTTGTTCGTTTAATGTCCAAACATTCCAGGTGCCAAATCTGGAAGTTCTCCTAGAAGAAAGAAGGTTAGTCAGTAACACAGACTCCTTTCGGCTTTCTCTGTGTTGCATCATACGCCTCCCTGCGAGAGGACCTTACCCTGTCTAGGATGGCAGTGTTTTATTTTCTTTAATGGACTTGTCCATGTTTGTTGAAGTTTTTTAGTGGTTTAAATTCTTATACAGGATGGGGTAACCGGCCCCATGCCCAACCCTCCTTAGTCGCTTTCTACGACATACTTGGCAGGGAACAGTGTTACTATTCTTTGCTCCCATTTCAGCCCCCGGTAACACACGGGTGATCCCTTAGCGTTACTGACAGAAAAAGCTAGGATTTTATATATATTGATACTTGATACAAGATGTAGCTCCTAAAATATTTCTGATATCATCGTTTCTCATTCTGTCTGACTTATTAACATGAATAGCTTTACTCGGGCATCTCATCTCATCTCATCTCATCTCACAGGATGTGTTTACTTTTAATATACAGCACTTATCTTGCTTTAAAAAAAAAAATATTCTCAAAATATGCCTTATTTTAATATTACACTGACAAACAACATTTTTCTTTCTTATATAAGAATAAGTGTTCTTAGGTCAATTTCTTGCGCTGATTTCAAATCTGAAATCCGTTTATCTCTATCACGTCGGGTTCTTAAGATATTTGTGAATAAATATATTTTTGGGAAACCGTTATTTGCTCCGTTTCATTTTTACTATATAACTTATTAAAAATTAATAAAAAGCAACATAATTCTACTTTTTATACTGCTAAAAGATGCATGACATATGTTACGCGATTTTTCAAATAGTTACTGTATTTCGAAATAATTCTGAGCAAAATATGGCTTCTAGAAGTTGTAGAAATTCGGCTGATCTGTTCTGTTACGTGTGCGGATATTTTACCGATCGTGTTGACCAGAAAAACTTTACACCATTACTAAAGATAGCATATGAACTTTATTTCGATTCGAAAGTTGATGATGCAAATAAATCTTGGAAGCCAAATGCGGTTTGTTCGATACATTGGCAGGTTGGTTACTAAAATCGCCGAAGCATAAGTCGATGCCTTTTGGCGTGCCAGTAATATGGCGTGAACATACAAATCACACTACTGGTTGTTACTTCTGCTTGACAAATATCCATGGTTTCACTTTTAAAACTAGAAAGTCTGTGGTTTATCCAAATATTGAATCGGTTTCGAAACCAGTGCCTCATGATCCAATCACGTGTCCGATCCAAGTACCACCAGAACAAATATCCGTTGGACGTAAATGAACCATCAGAAAGTGATAGTTTACCTGCTTTAGAAACTAATTCTGACTCAGATTACATACCGGTGAATGATGGTGTTTACTTAATTAACCATTCAGAACTTTCAGATCTAATACGTGATCTCGCTCTTACCAAAGGACAAGCGGAATTACTCGGTTCGCGACTCAAAGAATGGAATCTTTTAGCGCCCAATACTCCGATATCTAAATTTCGTCATAGACACAGAGAACTTGTTCAATACTTTGAGATGGATGATGACATTTGCTATTGCAAAGATGTAAACGGTCATGAGCACATAGTCAACGAATGGCGATTTTTCATCGATTCTTCCAAGACTAGTCTAAAAGCCGTGTTATTGCATAACATAAATTTTTTTTCATCAATTCCAGTCGCTTACTCTGTTCATATGAAAGAAACTTATGACAATATGGCT
Source organism: Oreohelix idahoensis (assembly GCA_024509875.1). Taxonomy (NCBI): domain Eukaryota; kingdom Metazoa; phylum Mollusca; class Gastropoda; order Stylommatophora; family Oreohelicidae; genus Oreohelix; species Oreohelix idahoensis. The sequence goes on from JAMPIV010009716.1 coordinate 14,236, forward strand.
ATACGTTTGGAAAAAATAAAGTACAATGACTACCAATGGCGGATTTGTGGAGACCTAAAGGTCATTGCAATTCTCACGGGCATGCAGACTGGGTATACTAAATTTTGTTGCTTCCGATGTGAATGGGACAGCCGCAACAGACAGGAACATTATGCAAGAAAGGTGTGGCCTATCCGGGATCGTATGCAGCTCGGGCATAAAAATGTAATACGCGAGCCATTAGTTAACAAAGACACCTTCATTTTACCACTGTTACATATAAAGTTGGGGCTCATGAAGAATTTTGTAAAAGCGTTAGATAAAACGAGCAAAGCTTTCACTTATCTTCGAGAAAAGTTTCCGCAAGTTAGCGATGCAAAGATAAAGGAAGGTATCTTTGTAGGACCTCAGATTAGGAAAGTTATTGCAGACAAACAATTCGAGAACTTGTTACATGGTAGTGAACTTCGCGCATGGATGGCATTCAAATCGATCGTCGATAACTTTCTGGAAAATCACAAATCTGTCGACTATGTTGCATATTGTTAAGCAGTGCATAGATGCATACATAATTATGGGCTGTAACATGTCCCTCAAAATCCATTTGCTCGATTCGCATCTTAACTTTTTCCCTGACAACCTTGGCGAAGTCAGCAATGAACATGGAGAATGATTCCATCAAGATATCGCCGTAATGGAGTCACGTTATCAAGGACGGTGGAGTGTGACCATGCTTGCCGATTATTGTTGGATGCTTCATCGCGATGTACCAGATGCCATTCACCG